>JBCJKF010642861.1:0-12956 GCA_039654545.1 Plocamopherus ceylonicus | reverse complement strand
ATTACTTGGCACACGAGAGATCAAAGTTCAATTGCCGAGTCGATTACGACAAAGATCTCTTGGAAATGAAAAAAGAGAATTACATTAATATATATTTTTTTATTCCACTAGTTTTTATTATATATGAGATTTTTTATCACATATAATATATTGACCAGTATTACAATCATTTAAAGCTCGCTGTGATGTCTAGCTTCAACATTTCTGTTTACCTAAAGTAATCACTAAAAATTATAACATTATTAAAAGCAGCAAAGCATGAAAATAAAATAAAATAAAATGTCGTGATATTATACTTTGCACTTCTTTTTTCAAGATATACTTATATTAAAAACTTATATTAAAGAATCATTAATTAATGAATATATATTATTATTATATATATTATATAATAATATATTAATGAATATATAAAATATTCAGTTGTCAATATAGTAAGTGTATATAAATTTGAACTTGTAATACAATTATAAAATAGTATCACTCTTATTCAATTTGTTCCTTAAACAATAATCAGAACTGCTATATGAAATACTATATGAAATATTGCATGAAAATTATTTTAAGTAGCACACAATGTGATGATGAATTATGCATCATATACAGTTGCCATTTAATAATTAATAATAATTTATGCTGACTATTGAGAGAGTAATGTAACATACATTATATGTAGTACAAAAAGTAGTTAAGCTAGAGTTTAGTGCCTACACAATATATCACATATTTTTATATAAGATACATAAAGTTTAAGGCCTATTTACATACTTCTAAATTGGGGATCCAATTGAAGCGAATTCTCGACTAGTTTGATACGTACAATCGTTGAATAATAATTTTACATCCGTCGTAATTTTGACAGGACGGATCTATCGCGAAAAGATATATCGACCTTGATAACAAACAGTATCAATCTATCTTTTATCTATATTCTTCAGGAAGTACGAAAGATATCCTATCTTAGAAGTATAAGCACTACAATTTCAAAGTAAAACAAACAAATGTTACTGCTTTAATGAAAGTAGAGAGAAAGGAAGGATCACAAATATTATGAATATTATTCAAAAAACTTATTACTCTAACAGTCTTCATCAATACTGTAATTAGAATGCAATATTTATATGAAAAGCATTCATATACATTCAATAAATATCCATAGATAGATATACAATCAGCACACTATATATCTTTTATAAATATCCACTATCAACAAAAAGATTCATTCAAGAAATATAGAACAGTACATTAGATACAGCAATTTCTATTTACTAAAATTAGCGACCAAAAAAATGCACAAATTGTAAATTGTACACAACAGACTTTTATATTTTTCCTCTTCTTATTTTAGAAATATCTCTACAAAAAATGCAGAAATCAGGTTAAAATTTATTTAACCAATCTATATCACGTTTACAATATTAAACGACTATTATAGACTTACTTCTGGATAATCATCTCTTCTAACGTTGGCAGGATAATAATCGACGATTAATGGACGTGGCCGTTGGCCAATACCAGCGGGCTGTTGGAGCCCACACGCTTGCTCCTCATTAGTAATTACTGTCACCAAAGTGTTTATAACTTTTTCGTCTAACGCCGACATAGCTTTGCTCGGTGCTTTCATACGCCTGAGAAATAAAGCGTTCCATTTCTGTCGCAAATATAAGAACAATTGGGCCGTTTCAGGATCAAGCTTAAACACCACCCAATCATCGAGTTTAAAAATAGTCCCTTCATGAGATTCATCAACCTCTGAATCTGATTCGCTTTCCGGGACAGCTGTCAACATTTTTGTTCAAATATATATCACATTATGATAATATATTGTATATAAACAAGAGAGGTGCCGCTTACCTTCAGTTTCACAAATTATATTCATTGGTAATCTAGCTGGTCCACTAAATAATGCTACAGTTAATGGATTAACGAGTGTAACAACTTTCACGTGACAGAAACGTCCTGTACGGCTCATCTCCTCATAAACCAACCAATCGCATGGTAAAGTTTGTACATTAGCTGCATGTGTTTGTGCGGATGTCATCCTTGGAGATTTGGGATAATCTCTCAAGGTCGATGACGGATGGAAGAATACTTTAACTTCTTTTCTGCAACAAAGTATAAGCGCATACAGAAACGTTACAAACTGTCTACAAATTATGACAGATTGTTAAACAAAATACATACTGTGTTCGTAACTGCATATGCTCTCGATCAGCTCGAATTAAATTAGGATACAAGCCCGCGGTCAGGGCTGCTTTCACAACAGCCCAATTCTCTGAATTAGAATTTAAATCCCGGATATCTCCAGGACTCCTGGCTCTGACGAATCCAGACGCGCGCAATTGGCCAAGTAATTGTGTACGCATTCCGACCACCATCTCCATTACAGGAGCAGAGATAAAATTTTTCTCGCAAAATGCACGTTCCTTGCCAGCTGCTCTAGCATTCTGCCAACCCTGGAATGCTCGCAATACTACCATATGATCCGAGTACGTTCCGGTCGCAAATTTTTTTCGTGCCGCCATCAAAGCTCTTTTTTGTGATGGTTGCGACGGTAGTATAAAAGGATCTCTGTAATCAATTGTTTTACAACATAATAATAAACAGTTATATACAAAGTTCAAATTCATATACATTATGTACTTAAATGTATACTCACTTGTATGCTAAACTGCAAACGATTGTCAAAATGGGATCCAAACATTTTAAAACAACGGCATATAACAGCATCTTTCCGAGTCTCGGTTCAATCGGCAAATCTAGTAAATGACTCCCTAATTCAGTGAGATCTTCCCATGGATCTAGTGCATCAATCGTTTTTAATAATTGAACTGCATTTCTGGATACTACATTAGACGGTGGCTCCAAAGCTTTATCCAAGAATTCAGCTATAGGTGTGTTTCCCGGCGTTAAATGTTTCGTGAATAAACATAGCTCTTGCAATGGTAATCGCAGAATCTCAGGAGTTTGGGAAAGCTGCATATTATTATATCGGACTGAAGAAAACAAACGATAACAAATTCCTCTTCTACATCTGCCTGCTCTACCTTTCCGCTGCTTTGCACAAGCTTGAGATATCCAGTTGGAGGTCAGCGTACAGACGCCCGATATAGCGTCAAAAGACTTCTCCTTAACCTTTCCTGAATCAATGACATATACGACATCATCGATTGTGATGCTAGTTTCCGATATATTTGTAGAAAGGATAATCTTTCGTGTACCCTGAGGACTGGGTTTAAATACTTTCTTCTGATCACAAGTCTGCATATTTGAATGAAGTACATATAAAATGTAGCGTAAATTTTGATTCATTTTTTTCTCTTCCGCATTTATTTTTTCTCTCATCGTCACTATATCGTCATATCCCGGTAAAAATATTAAAATAGAGCCATGAGGCATTTTTGTATGAATGTAAAAGATTAATTCTAACAATAAATTGTAATCTATATTATCGTCATTAAATGTATGATGATATATGTCGAGCAATAATTTATCTTCTTCAGAGAGCGAAGTTGTCTCCGCAACATGCGCTAGTTCATTATTCGATACCGCGCAATCATAAGTTTTCATGTAAGCTTCAATTAATTCAGCACATTCGGTATGATTTCTGCTCTTTGCCCAGTCTAATGCGGTACAACCATTAATAGCTCTCAAGTTAAGATTTGCCCCTAGATTTAAAAGTTGCTCAGTTGTATTTATACAACCTCTAACAGCAGCTGCCATCAATGGTGTTACAGAAGTTTCGGAATGCTGATAATCCACAGAGACATTTTCTGAAAGTATAAAATGTAGAAGCTGCGCAAAGTTGTCTTCCCTTCCATTTACCCAAGCATCGAGAATACTCTTATCCATTTCTTCTATCAACCAAGGTTCTAACTTAACTTTTTCTGGTATAGGATCACTCTGTTGAGCTAAAATCGGAGCGGGTAGCAAATTCTTTTCGTTCTTAATATTTTTATTAGAATGCTGGGGCTTATATTGCTTCCAAGATTCCAAAGTTTTCTGCTTATCTTTGCATTTCAAAAATTCTTTTTTCTTCATGAGCATTTCCTTCGTCATGTAACCAGTCATTTTCAAAATATCCTCGAGAAAATACACGTCCACGTCGTAAGATCGGCCCGGAACATTAATGACAGTACATTTATTAAAATATTTGGCGAAGATACTGGTATCCATTGTAGCACTCATAAGTATCAATTTCAAGGAACGATACTTAATTAACGCGTCCTTTAAGGCTATCAGAAGAAAGTCACAAAATCTATCCCGTTCATGAACTTCATCGACAATGATATGCGTGAGCGTAGTTAGAGCAGAATCTCCGCCCATTAAAGTTCTAAGTAGTACTCCATTTGTACAATATGTCAAGAGAGTTTTCGGAGCTACTCTACTTTCCAGTCTTATTTGATATCCGAATGTCTGGCCAATTTTTTCATCTCTCTCGAACGCCACTCTTTCGGCCACAGATACAGCCGATAAGCGCCTGGGCTGAGTGCAAATGATTCTACAAGCCTGATGTTTTTGTTGATAGTGTTCTAAGATATACTGTGGCACCTGTGTAGTTTTGCCGCATCCCGTTTCACCCGCGATTATAACAACTTGATGATTGTTTAATGCATTAACAATTTCTTCTCTCGCATTAAAAATTGGTAAAGACTTGCGAAAATGTAGCACTTCAAAATTAGTTTTTAACTGAGGGACTTGCGGTATGCTATTATTCAGCCTTCCCATTGTCTTAGTGTTTGTATTTACTACAACAATAAAAATATTTCATCAAAAACTAATCACAAGTTAATATTTTATATAAATTAATAATTATGTTAACATATATCAAATATATTCTATATCATTTTCAGCTATAAATAATCATATAAATAACTAATATACTTGTCATAAATTAGTCTTTTGCATACCATCATTATTGAGAGGACGCTCCCTCTCGATTGGTGGCAGCAAGTCTTGACATTCTTTGTGATTTAATGGAAAGGTTTGCATCAAATTATATATGCTCTGCTTTGATGGTTTTCGTAATTTTATCACAGCATCAGCTTGAACTATTGTTGATCCTTCTCTCTTATATACTGTCAAGAATCGATTCATACCTTTCCTACAAAATAAAATACGCAATAAAAATAAATATGCTAAAGAAAAGGATAATTAAAGAAATATAATTGCTATGTTCGATGAACATAAAGTTCATCATACTTGATCATACCCTCGGCTTTTTGATTTCAGACCAAGTTGTCTAGCTAATTCATGGATGTAAGCTCTTTCTTCTGCTGTGTATGAGGATGGAAACTCTAACTCCTTTTGATCGGCAGTTTCCAATAATTTTTTTATAGTTAAATTCACTGCTATTCTGGTATCCTCCCCTATAGGGCGATGTCTTTGCTGTTTTCTACGTGGCATAGTAAATGCTCAATTCACCTGTTAGCAATAAATTAACACGTTGATTTTAGGTTAAAAAATGCATCATGTACTCTATAATATATTAAAAAAAAAAACTGGTTACACACATAATACATCAGTAAAATATTGTGTTCATAAAATATATTGAAATATTGATATATTTAATTAACTTATGAATGATACACAAAACAGATAATAAATCGAAGAGAATATACACTTCAAAGATTAAACAATTTGGACGATCGCCGAACGCATCGTCAGCAATTCCTCTAAAAAAAAAAAAAAAAACGAATGCGAAAAATTTACTTACACTCTTACTACTTTGGAGCAATATACTACACACCGAAGGTCATGAATTTCGCTCCGATATAATAATAATTTATGCCGATCTCAACAATGATGTGAAATGCAAAAGGCATAAAATTGCAAAAGCGCATTCACTCGCTAACTGCACCTGTTTATCTTGCACGAGAATGCATTTGTCTCTTTAGAAAATATTTACGAAAATAATAAGAGCCGAAAACGTATCACGTACGTTAGCACGAGAAATAAACGTTGATAAAGCAGCAAAGCAAAGCAATGTCTAACAACGATCGTCAGCTCCACCTGCGTTTTAAATATTCGCACTCACTTCGAATGCTCCATGGATAAAATTGACGTATAATTCCAATTTACAATAAATAAATACTTATGGACACACATAAATTACATATAAAAACGCATATAACACACCCAAGAGAGTAATTATAATAATACCAAAAAGAAATTTACATTTCAAGAAACTACGATTAATTTCTTTTATATACTTTTAACGAATGTTCTTTTTAGTTTTCACTTCTCTTTATATTTTTATGTCGATGTTTTTGAAATTATAAGTCATATACATTCATAAAAAAACTTGAACATGAAATAGATAGCGTATAGTGCGTCATCATAGTGCTACGCGAATGAATTAATCAAATTCTTAGCAGAACTTTATGAATGCTAACTCTTATATAGCATATATTATAATACAAAAAATAAATTTACATTTCAAGAAACTGCATCTAATTTCTTTTATCTTTTACCGTCCTACGCGTCCTTTAGTGTTCACTTTTTTTTATTTATCTAGATTTCTTGAAATTATCAATCTAAAAATTGTGAAAAAATTTATATCAATATCTTTATTATTAGTATCGAAGTTCCTGCATCGCATCGCATCTCGTAGGATCGCGCGCTATGCGCTACAACGGCGCCTATGACAGCAACGTTGGCGATTGTGCGCAACACGGGTCCGTCGTTTGACAGCTCGATCACGGTGGTGTGCGCGCGACGTACGTACGCTCGTATCCGTTTGCGCCGCGTTTCCTCATCTCCCACTGGCCGCGATCTTCGATCGCGGTGAGACGACGCGCTCTAGAGAGACGGGGATAGTAACGATAACGAGCGACATCGAGAAGTTACAAAGAAGCCTCTACCTAGGTCGCTGACGACGACTATGTCGGCGATGCCGCGATGCGGCTACGCTTCGGCTCGCCGGCACTCACGATGGTGCCTAGTTGCGGCGCAACGGGATCAGTAGTGATGTGCCTAAAAGCGGACGCGATTATGCGATCGATGTGCGTGGAAATGACATTGTGTCTGAGAAAATGAGAGGGAAATGAGAGTGCGTCTCTCGTGGAGAGTTCTTAGCTAATTAAGAGTCAGGAAGATTGTAATTTCTCAAGAGCGAAGGAGGGAGAACGAAGGTAAGAGAGAACGAAAGAGGAGAACTACGTTCTTCCTTCCGTTCCCGGAGTGATTCGTGGGGATCGCGCGAAAGAAACGAAAGGCAACCGGCCGATCGATGTGTTATTTGTGATGGGAGTGCCTGCGCGGGGAGCACTCGCGGCGATCGTGGCTGTAACCGCGCTCGCCGTGTATCTCAACAGTCTTGGATGCGGTTTCGTCTTCGACGATATTTCGGCGATCAAGGATAACCGCGACCTCAGGCCCCATACGCCCCTCAAGAATGTCTTCTACAACGACTTCTGGGGTACCCCGATGCACAAGGTGTGAAAGAAAGAGAGAAAAGCAGAGAGAGAGAGAGAGAGAGAGAGAGTAACAAGAGGAAGCATCGTCCGGCCCTCGGAGGACGCGCGTTCGAGATCCTCCCCTCTCCCTTCACCATCCCTATAGATGGCCCCCTGCGTATTGATCCGCGAGCGTCCTGTCCATTTCATCCCGATCCGATCCCCCTTTCTCTGAATCTTTCGTTTGCCTCGTCTTCTTCGCGTGCGTTCTGTGACATAATGATATAAATCAAAAGCCGGTACAGCACATAGTTAAATTCCGAATTTCCATGCTACTGATATGCGAAAATATGTATATAAAATATCCGTAATTATTTTTAACGTTAGATTTTCTGTATCTTTAAAGCACTTATAAATGATATCACCCAAAATTTTATTGATTTTAGAAGAATTGAAATAGATAAAATTTCTATAAATTCAGATTTTGATGTTCTTATTCTTCAGATAATTTTTGTTTAATATTTGTTTAATTTTTGTTTAATATTGTATGGTAAAAACGCGAAAATTGGAGTACATTATATTTTTCTGTATTTATAATATCGATATTTATTATTTTCATAATTGATTTTGCTAAAATAAAATAAAATAAATTGCAAATCTGTCTTATGCAGAACAAACATTTATACCGATTCAAGTTTTTAAATCTGTTTATTTTCATTGCAATTTCTCTCTCTCTCTCTTTTTCTTCTTATATATATATATATATAACAGTATTTATCCAATTTAATCAAAAAAATATTTTAAAATTATTAATGCTATATAAAATAAGAATTGAAAAAGATATCTGATGAAAATATGCAATCTACAATCTTGTCTTAGCAACTTTTACTTAATTATTTCTAGCATAATTTTTAGTTTTTTATGAGAGAAACACATAATATATTGTTAAGCGTAATGAAAATAAGCTTAATTAAGATTGTATAATCATTTTAAACAAGAATTTTAAAAATATAAGATATATTATTTAACATATTATTTAAAAAATTATTTTTTCACACGTATATCTTATTTTTATCTGTTAATAATAATAATTGTACATTTGCTGCACAATTGATAAATTACTTTTTTCATCAATTATATTAATATCTTTTCAATAGGAACAGTCGCACAAATCTTATAGACCACTTTGCGTTCTCACATTTCGATGGAATTACCTGATTCATCAACTAGATCCTATGGGATATCACCTGCTAAATGTTATTCTACATGTTGGAGTATGTCTATTATATTTCAGGTTTGTGAACGTTGCTTTTTATAATTTATATCTCTTTCTTGCAATGTTTTTATAATGAGAAAAGTATAGAAAATTATTACTCTAATCTATAGAATATTATTATGTGAAGTTTGCACTCCAGACAAGAAAGAATATGTGTAAAAATTGTTACAGAACCTGTTTGATGTTTTTACCAGATGCAGCAAGTTTTGTGTCATCTTTATTTTTTGCTGTACATCCTATACATACAGAAGCAGTATGTAATATTCAAAAATAAAAAGATTTATTTGCATTATTATTATTAAAATAATATCATTGATAAAAATATGGCTGTAATTATATTCCTTAGGTCACAGGTGTAGTTGGTAGGGCAGAAACTTTATCTTCTTTATTTTATCTGGCAGCTTTAATCACGTACACTAAATGTTGCAAAAGCAAGAGATCTACAGGTAATGATTTCAATCCTAATGCAGATAATTTACATTGAGAAACATTATATTATACATTATATTATATTACATTATGTTACATTATATTACATTATATTACATTATATTATACATATATTGGCATTTTACAGGGTGGAAATCCTTGATGTTATCTATGTTTTTTGTATTTACTGCAATGTTATGCAAGGAACAAGGAATTACAGCCACAGCAGTTTGTGTATTGTATGAAATTTTTGTTGTACAAAAGGTAAAAAATCTCTTTTTAATGCCACACATTCATTATATCAAGTCTAACAAAATTACACTAATAATACTTGTAACTTTACTTAGGTTAGAGCAAGGGATATTTTCTTAGCACTAAAGTCAGCTTTTGGTGGTAATAAAATTTCACCTGCATGGTCAGGCGAGGGTACAAAGCGTTTGACCGCTCTTACACTTGTTACATTTAGCCTGCTTATTCTACGGTTACATATAATGGGCTCAAAGTTACCTGTATTTACCAGGTATGCCTTGTGTGTGTACGTAATTATAATTAATTATATTTTTATATTCTAATTAATATATTTTTTAGATTCGACAATCCTGCATCAGTTGCTGTGACACCAACAAGACAGCTTACATATAATTATCTTGCTGCAGTGAATCTAAGACTGCTATTTCTTCCAAGTGATTTATGCTGTGATTGGACAATGGGGACGATACCATTAGTAGAAAGCTTTGCCGATGTTCGTAATCTCGCAACTTTAGGTACTCATGGAACTGTATTAGGATTGCTTGTGACAGCTGTTGTAACACGTAGCAGACAAACGTCAGTTATTCTCATTATGGTTAGTAAAGATGATCATTATGCATTAGATATAAAAAAAAATTTAAGTAATTGAATAATATGGTTGGTGTGTTGGAATAAGGAAAATATGTAATATCATGCATGCTCTAGAAATTTTGTATATGTGTGGATTCTTATATTATAATTAACAATATTTAATAAATATGTTGTGGTTTTCAAAATAATGCCTGCAGAGTTTAGCTATGATGATACTCCCTTTTTTACCTGCGTCGAATCTTTTCTTCCCGGTTGGATTTGTAATTGCTGAAAGAGTGTTGTACGCACCATCCATGGGTTTTTGCATGCTTATTGGATATGGATGGAGCATTTTAGCAGACAAGAAGTAAGTTGATTCGTCCGTGAACTGTAATTTGATTTGTATGGATTACTCTCTTTCGTGGATCATAGAGAATATATTTACTATATAAATATGTATATATCATCTTTTTTAGATGCAAGAAACTGGTGTTATTTTTACTTATAACGCTTCTAGCAGCGCATACGACGAAAACATTTGTTAGAAATTACGATTGGTTAGATGAATATTCGATATTCATGTCTGGCTTGAAAGTGAACGATAGAAATGCCAAATTATTTAATAATGTAGGTCATGCATTGGAAAGCCAAGGTCGTTTTAAAGAAGCATTAAATTTTTTTAATATGGCTGTACAAGTTCAGGGCGATGATATCGGAGCACACATTAATGTCGGACGAACATATAATCATCTGAAAATGTTCAAGGAAGCTGAAGATGCGTATTTAAAAGTAATTAACATCACTGAATTTATGCAAATTTATGTAACTTTATCAATTTAATTTGTATTTTCACATTTTTTTTTTTTTTTTTGTTTTTTCCTAGGCCAAGTCATTATTACCAAAAGCGAAACCGGGAGAATCTTATCAAGCGCGTATAGCACCAAATCATTTAAATGTGTTTGTTAATTTGGCCAATTTAATAGCTAAGAATGCAACTAGATTAGAAGAGGCTGATTTGTTATACAGACAAGCGATCAGTATGCGCGCGGATTATACTCAAGCATATATTAATCGCGGCGATGTTTTAATTAAACTTAATCGTACAAAGGAAGCTCAAGAAGTTTATGAGCGAGCACTATTTTATGACAGTAATAATCCTGATATCTATTATAATGTAAGTATTGAAATAAAATGAAATACACATAAATACATTATACATATTTTTTTTAATGCTAAAACAAGACTGGACATTACTAAAAAATTAAATATATATATGATTGACATTTCTACAGCTTGGTGTTGTATTTTTGGAACAAGGAAAAGCATCTCAAGCTTTGGCATATTTGGATAAAGCTTTAGAGTTTGATCCAGAACATGAACAAGCATTACTAAACTCTGCTATATTACTTCAAGAATTGGGACGAGCAGAATTACGTAAAGTAGCTAGAGAGAGACTTCTGAAGCTTTTACGGAAGGTATGGTTCCTTTTTTCAATTTATAGAACTATAATATAATAGAATTATATTATTAACATAAATTTATCATATTGCCTAATTATAGGATTCTAATAACGAGCGTGTACATTTCAATTTGGGAATGTTGGCCATGGATGATCACGACAGTGCTAGCGCGGAACGTTGGTTTCGCAATGCCGTTGCGTTGAAGGAAGACTTCCGTTCTGCGTTGTTCAATCTCGCATTGCTATTGGCAGATGAGCAGCGTCCACTCGAAGCAGCACCATTTCTGAATCAATTGGTCAGATTTCATCCTGATCATGTGAAAGGCCTAATCCTTTTGGGAGACATTTATATCAATAACATAAAGGATTTAGATGCTGCAGAAAATGTAAGATATTACGCGCAACCTATTAAATTTTTTCATTAAAATTTATGCAACATGCAGAGATTTTATATATTATACACGCAAACAACAATAGAGACAATTATTTGTATCGACAATTCTATTAATGTTAACATTATTGTATTTCAGTGTTATCGCAGAATATTGCAATTGGATCCTACCAATATTCAAGGATTGCATAATTTATGCGTCGTGATGGTGGAACGGGGTAAATTGGGTTTAGCAGCGCAGTGTCTGGAACACGCAGCCGCTCTAGCACCACATCAGGATTACGTGCAGAGGCATCTTTCGATCGTGAGAACCCGTATTAGTCGTTTACCACCGGATCAGCGCGATACCGATGTTTTCGATGATTCCTTTTGGAGCAGTAACGTGAAGGACAGACCTTTCAATACCGTCGAGCCATCAAACGGACAGTTTATAGGAAAGACCGAGTCCGTTTTTTCGAATCACGCGACAGTTCACAATCATATAGGAAGTAAGCAGAGCAATATCGATTCCCTGAATAATCACATTATACATTTAAAGGGTCCATCAAAACCTGCCCGAGCGATGAGCGGTGCCAGTACGACGGAAACAAAAGAACAGAATCCCAAACAAGCAACAGTCCCTGAATTGAGTAATATTGTGGAACCTACCACGGACAGGGTTTTCGATAGGGTTATAAGTGCTGATATAACGAAATTAGATATCACGCAGAAACACGGCTCGAAACATGCGACATCCGACCAGTTCAATCAGAGTGCCGCCGCAACGATCAGCAGCAAGCAAGGAATGAAGCAAACAAAAGACAGCGCGTTGTCATAGTATTAATGTAAAATCCGCCGAATACTGTAAAGTTATATGCATATAACGAAAGATTATGGTGGTACAGTCATATAGAGCTAATGTGTGAATATAAAATAAATACAGAGTATTGTTTTATATGCTGTATAAAAATAGGACATTTTATAAAATATATTTAAAAGAATTGTGCATTCTTTATATTTTATTTGTATGTATCTCCTCTTTTCCTTCAATTCCTATATTTTCAAACCATTATTATTTGAGAAACAAATGTAAACAGCAATTCGAAGTGTATATATATATATATATATATATATATATATAAACACTACGTCTTTGTTAAAACTGTATAAAACTTGTAATCCATAATTGTTTTCGAGAGCTTTTAT
>JBCJKF010641750.1:0-12957 GCA_039654545.1 Plocamopherus ceylonicus | reverse complement strand
ATCGTTCGCCGAATATTTGGCGCGCATAAAAGTACGTGTACTTAATTATTGCAAGTGACGGAAAAAAATTTGTCGCAAAATATATATAACGTATCTAAGAATAATCCGGTTATCACATAAATTGTGAAGAAATCCTCGAACGAGTTATTTTTAATAAAAATATCATATATTAATAATTTTTAAATAATTAACGATCAAAAACAGAGGAAAAATTTAAGTTAAAGAGAATACGAATAAAAAAAAAAAAAAATTATCCAATTAAAGAGGAACAATTAAAGGTTTTCAATAATATTTCGATTTTTAATTCTATTTGAAAAATATACGACGCTGAAAATAAAAAGTCGAATAATTGACCTCCGAAATTTTCGACGTGAACTTACGAAACATTCTATATTTTTGACAGGTAACAAGAGTACCGTTCGTTTTGAAAGTGATTCATTCAAATCATTAATCGCTACATCTTCGTATCTCGCTAATAAGAAGAATGTGCTTAGCTAATCTTAAATAAATCGCGTTGACTTATGCAGACGCTTTTATGACCTCTCCGAAATAGTTGCGAGACGTTTAGAGAAATACGAGGAAGTGATGCGAAAGAGTTTGTAAGTTTTAACGATTTCGGAGAATTTTAGAGGAATTTTTCCTGGAATTTTATGAAAAATCTCGCAATTATTGATAAACATATATTATCCGACCAAAAATTAAACATTTTATGATCAACGAAAAAAAAAATCCCGTTCAAGTATTTTTTTCATCCCCCTTTTTTATTTATTTGAGACGCTTATATTTGATCGTGATCGTTATATTCTTGACCGATGATCTTAATAGATATTCGCGATAATAAAGTCTTCCATTCACGATAGATCTTTAACGCTAAAATGCGCGAGGAGATATATTGTTGCGATGAAAAATATGAACAATGTTACGAATATCGTCTGTGCCAGCGCTCCAGCTCATAAACTTTTCCATTAAATTGATTGATTGCATAATGCGGCAACAACAGCGCGATTGTTAACGCGGTAGCGGCGGGCTATGAATTATGACAGCGTTGCAAGCAATTTCAGCAAGTTTATACGCGGCCAAATCGAGGGCAGGCATCAATTTCGCCTTCGTGGAACGCGTTCCAATTGCAAGACAAACATGTTGCGCCCGCAATTGCGGGATCCTCGCGTTTGCGAATTGCAACGATTTTAATCCTCGCGCGAACGACTCTTTCTCACGCGGTTACGTAAATTACGCGGATTATCCGAGCCCGTCTGTCGTTATTCAATAGGTATGTACCTTGCTCTAGATACTGCACCTCCGAACATTATGTGTCACTTGTTTGTATAGCTAATGTAATCTTAGTCGTTAAAATATCTTCAAATAAATATTTTGTTCTACTTTAGAATATTATAAAGAATAATTGAACAATTGCGCGTGCTGTCACTCTTAATCCTGACACTGTTAGCAGCGCAGACATATATTGAACGTGATCATTAAAGGCTATAGCAATATATTTACGCAATAATAATAACAAAAAATAATAACATTACGATTATCGTCGCACAAATTTATTTTTCACGGATATAAATAATTAGCATTATCTGAAATTTGAATATAAAAAAATTTTACGATATCATCGTAACTTTGTACATCCCGTTTGATGTCTTAAGCAAAATTCCAACTCGTATAAAAATTCGCGACTGAATCGTACATATATATGTCTAATGTATCCGCGTAGCAAGTTTTCGTCGCCTTAACTTTTTTTTCTCGATAAAGTGGACGTTTCATTCGACAACCTTTTAATCTCGTCTACGTGCAAACGCTTTAATGCCACGTTTTTAAACACAACGACGGTTCTCTCGTCTCTTTAGCGCGACGAAATTGCGAAACGTGTAATTTATAAGCGTGCCGCGGCATACGCGGTCCGTTGTTGTAGGTGGCTGCTTGTGTTGTATAATACCGTAGGTAAGCGGCAGGGAGCAACGGTACAACACCATTCAACGAGGAGGAGTGGCCATCGTTCATTGTTGCTGCAACAATGCACCGACGTGTGTCGCGACGACGGCGAACTGTCCTTGCACCAGACGACCCGTACGCGAAAAAAATGAAGACCAAAGTAAAAAAAAAAAAAGAAGAGAATCTCTCCTCTCTCTGTACGTTAGTCTTAATCACGATGAACTTTCCGGCCACCCACTATATACGGCGGCCCGATTATGCGCCCGAATAACGCGCTTTCTTCGCCGAATAGCGTTGCGTAATCGGGACACGAGCGAGCGGGCCAAACGTCGCCAAGCGAGAGCGGTGCAACGAATGCATTATTACGAGGCACAATAAATCTCTTTCGTTCACGTAAGAGAGATGCGAGAGTTAAGTGTAGGATTGGCCGGAAAGAAAAATTCAGTATATGAAAAAAATAGTTAATCCCGATTTTTACTGTTCCTGATTTTATCAAATAAAATAAAGTAGCAAAAATTAAAAAATAATTAATATGTAATACTAAAATATACATATTTATATAAGCATGATGCAAAAAGATATCCTTATTTTAATTAAACAATTTTACTGATCGCTATAGTTTAAAAAATGAAATTAATATAAAAATAAATTTTTTTTAATTTAAATTAATATGTGAAATTTTTCAAACAGAAAGATATAAATGTAATTAAATTTTATCTTAATTTTTAATTTAACAAGAAAAATGTTTTCGTCATCATTTTTTTTTTTTCTTAACAATACCGGTTTTTACCACTGGCATAAATTGCATTAAAAAAAATTTGGAATTTTGCAGCTCTGGTTAAATGATTATAAAAAATAACAAAAAGTATAACAAATTAATAGCGAATAGTGATTCATTCCTCAAGCGTGAAATAAAATCCACATCGCGAAATAAATAAGATTTAAAATTCAATACATTCACGAGATTGTCGATGTTTCGCTGGAAATTTTTAAAGTGGAAGTTTCGAGAGAGTCTCAATTGAAAATCTGATGTTATTAAACGCGTCACACAATTTCACTCGGGCTCTTGACGCAATAATAGTCTCGCGTTCCGCTGTTATTGTTAGCACCTTCATGTGATTTGAATTTCAATCTAGGAATAACAGCGCGCAGTCACAGGTAGATTTTTAGACGGAATGCGGCGTGCAGGTTTCGCGAATGCGCCTCTGCTCGTTACATAACACGGCTCTCCTCTTCAAGGTTGGGCCGGCAGACCTAGACCGGTGTTCCCGGGGCCGTGTTACGCTTTGGGAATTACCGCGCTCGTTAGCGTACGAGAACAAAGCCGAAGTCCGCGGGTACGTTAATGTTTCCGGTCTCGCCACGCCGTTAAATCTTCCTCGTCCTCTTTCAGGAGACACGTGTTGATTTTAAACGATATTCTCGACAAAAAAAGAAAAAAAAAAAAAAACAACGAGCAGGAAACATGTCGAGTCGTTAACGCGAATTTATAACGCTGCGACCTATATACGCCTTTCATGGACAGATTTTTTGTCTTTTTTTTTTTTTCATTTAGAAAAATACCACTTCGTTAGAATGTCAGCTGAAAAATGAATAGGTACAGTTATATAAGGAAAACATTTTTAAATTTTACTGAAAAAAAAATGTAACAAGTAATATTTTTTGAAAGGCTTGATATTTTTTTATTTATCTGGACATGCTTTTCCTTTAAAAAAACTGCTTAACAAGAAAAAAAAAATTGCGTTCGGATAACTTGAAATTATTTTAAAGTCATCAAAGTAGTACAAAATTATTTTTAAATGATCGCATAACATAAGATTCGAGTGAGAGAGAGAGAGAGAGAGAGAGAGAGAACAAGTCTTATATCATGGGTCAGCCTGTCGCTATTAAACGAGTGACACATGTAATATCCGTAATCGCGTATTTACTGGCGCGAGCGAGTAGCTCCTTCAAGGATCTTTAACTAACAATAAGTGGCACCTCGTATTAGACCACTTTGTATGCCATCTTTAACCATCATCTATTACGCGCATAATCCGACACGCTATGTCCGATCATGTACGCAAGGAATGCACGACTATTGTTTAATTCCGAGGTATGTGGCGGCGATTCGATATCGTCGATCGAACATTAGAATGCCGATGGTGCTGCTGTTTAAGCATAAAAGTTAAAAGCGAATCTCGTAATCATCATATTTGATAATGCAAGCTCGATAACATTATTTATTAAATAACACACTTTAATTATATTATTGCAGAGCAATATTATAGAATAATAAATAAAAATGTTAATAATTATTGCATTGCATATATTTGCCCTCTTTACATTAAATTGCTACTCTTTATCACCGCGATACTTTGAGATTAATAATAGCACACGTGACGCTGCCGATCAGCGAGTTGACAACAAAATCACCGCAAGCCAGTTAAATTACACTAGAATTGACGCGCGTGGTAAGAAATGAACGAACTAATGCAATTTAATGACAGATGTGTCGGGAAAACGCGTCGCTCACACAATGGAGACATGTGAACGCCCACAGATTGATTCCGCGTGTGTAAATCAACATTTCTACGGGTCGTAGTTGGTAGTCTATAATTACCTCAATAATAATTATGGTAGAAAAAAAAAATGCCTACGAGACCGACGAGCAAGTCCATTACGAAGAGACGATCAATTTGATTGCCATCTCTCGCGGATTGCGAGTTTACGTAACCGCGAATTCTCACAGTGACACTGTGATGGCGAATTCAAAACCTGTGGTCCCAGTAATTATTATGCATTTATTACGATGAAATAAATAACAACGTAAAATATTTGGACGATCGATTATTAATTAATTTTTAATTCTAAAGATTTTGTTTCTTAAAATATTAATATACATGTATTAAAATGAGGGAAACGTCTGCTGAAAAACATCGGAATTTCTAATAAAAGATGCTGTAATAAAAAAAAATGTTATATAATGATTACTTAACAAATTATAATTTTCTTCTAATTAAAATAAACACAAACAACTAAAGAACTTTGGAGAGTAAATTCATGTATTATCGCATTTGCTATATCATTTATCATTTTACCGTTTCCTTTGTTACATTGCTATTTAGATTTTTTATTCTGCGTCTTATTGATTTCTCTTAAAAAGTTGTCCCGCGAGCACTCGCGAAATATCGCACAAATCGCCTATCATTAATGCATCCTCGCATCGCGTCGCGTATTTGAAATTACGCCATGTCGTACGTCGCGAATTATGGATCCTGAGGCCTGATCTTGCAGGCCAGTCACGACGCAAATAAACCGTACAACGCTTTTCCGCAGACCGAGCCTAAGACTCGATTCCGAAATTTGACTTGCTAATAACACTTGCTCGCGACGGCCGGCTGGTTATCACTGGTACATACGCACCGGTACACTCGCGGACATGCCGGTGCTTTGCAAGTCTAATTCGAGCAACGCGCGCGCTTGCCCGCCGGTTATTAATTACAAAAAGTGCCGCCTTTCACGAACAGATTCGCGAGAAAGAATTGCAAATTTCCATTTTGGAAAATTCCTCGGGAAGAAGGTGCGTTGAGGGGACAAAAATCTTTTAACGACGAAAATAAACTCGAAAAATCTTCCTTCCTCGAAAACATTCCAGTCCACAGACTGGTATCATCATCAGGTATTATCATATTTTATCACATCGCTTTATAGTCGTGCGAATGATTCTCGTTCTGTATAAATAATCAACTGGCGAGTGTAAACGCATCGCAAGACTTTACGAAAATAATCTCCAATAACGTCGTCACGCGCGTTAATGTGCGTCAGAGAAAATTGCAAGAAGGCGGCATCACTTACAATTAGCGCGGCGAACAAATAAACGGACATTGTATCGATCGGGAAAATAATCACGACTGAGTGCTTTATGAAGTTGCCTGCAATACTGCGGCCGGATCTTACGATCTCACAGCCGCATGAATAACCGACCAATCTTAATATTAAAAAAAAAAATTTTAATATCAGGATTCTCTTAAAAAAAAAAAAAAAAAATATTTTTTTAGATGTTATAAAAACTTTCTAATTCTTAAAAAAATTTTTCAAGACTTTTAATAATTTTGAAATGACATATATTTCCTAAAATATATGTATCAAAATATATTTAATAATTTTGAAATGATAGATAAATCCTAAAATTTTGCCGTAATGTTTCGGAAGTAAGAACTTAAACAAAAATTCACTATCGAAATATTTGAGTGGCAAAGCGAATATATTATCGGTTGCACATTCTCACACGCGTGCATTCGTTCACGCTTCGTAAAATGCCAATCGTTTTCTCGTACAGTTACTTTCATCGCACATACGATTATGATGGGTTTATCGAGATCTGACAACTACTGTTACAATGTTCTGTCGTACTATACGTATTCCATTATCCTATGCTCATTATTTATGTCAATTATTGTGTCTAATAACTCACGCGGTGTCCAACCGCGACCTGGATAGCACAAAAATGATTTATAATTCTAATGCTGCGAGAATCCAAGATAAACGTGACTATAGATTAATCGACTCGATTTTTGCATTCAATATGTGTATAAATTATAAACCTTTCTATACGTTTGATAGTTAATGAAGATAAAATCTCTAGAGGCATTTTGTTCAGCTATAATTATATCTCATCATTTATCTTTTTTTTATCCCACTCTTTATAATTATAATTAAAATCTTTTTAAACACACATCTCCCTTTTTTCAAATTCTCTCTCTCTCTCTCTCTCTCTCTTTATTAAAATATTTTTAAAATAACAATAAGAAATTAATGATTATCTTTAAATGTTTGAAATATTCTCAAAAATACATGTAAGATTATAATAAATCAAAATTAACAATAAACTAAAATGTTAAATCATAGATTCTGAACTTGTAGAGATTTTACAGCACGACCCCAATTCTCCCTTTATGACGCCGCAGACGCCGCGGTGTTGACGAAACGCTTTTGTAAGCGCGCCAGAAGCACCGTTTTTCCGTGATTATTTGGATTCTGGCGAATGACGTTTCTGCGTGAAGAGCACTACGTAAACACACTCCTCTAAAGAGCGGCTTCGCGGCTTTAATGCTACGCGCAAATCCACTTCATGGAAGGATACGCAATCAAACGAGCCGGAAGAGAGAAAGACGCGTTAATGATAAAGAATTAATTGAAGTCTTGCACGTGGAGAAAAAACATCGGTAGATGCGGTGCTTTCAAAACACCGTTGCAAGAAAGTCACGAGAGATATTTATTGTCAATTATATTTTTCATTTTTTCAATAGAAAATCGATAAAAAAATGTCTTTGTAAATTCTATCATGTCACTTTTTTAATTTAATTTACTGGAGAAAATATATTGACTAGAATACTAATTTTATTACATATCAAAAATTATATGGTTGCAATTATCTGACTGTTGTACCCGATTCTATGTCTTTTCTGTTCGTTAAGATTCGAATGCAGAGACACACGCTTGACACGGACTCGAATTTGACTGGCAGCGAGTGCAATTTCGAGTTTCCCTGTGACATTGTACAAACAGAATGATGAAATGGCAGACTGATGCCAAGAGCATCTTTATTCTTTGATTATTTCGAGCCTGGCATGCTCAAAAGATCGAACGCAATCAAGCTTTAAACTCTTCCGAGAATCCCCGACTGTCATGTCATAAGAAACGCTTTTGGTTTTTATATTTAAGTGTTAATTGTATTACGCATGCGCGTTCTTATTATATTTTTGTTTTTCAATTAAGGCAATAATATTAGATATCAAAGCTTTACCAGATTATATATATATCCTTTATTTATTATTTATATCAATTTTTATATACAGAATAAAAATATTATAACATATAATAAAATATTATAATAATAATTATATGTAAAATATATATTTCACGAGTATTTTCAATAATTTTTCCTAATTTTTATTAACAACAGTATTGTTCGATTCTATAATTAAAATTAAACAAACCCTTGATTTACTTATTATTGATTTCAATTTTATTTATCGTCTCTATCTATTTTTATTTGCTTTGCTTCTATTCGCGCAAGAGAGATGCACATCATCAGGCATCCGCTTGTTTCGCAATGCACTGACGTCTCCTCAATAAGGCCACAGCCGTGCAATTTCCATTCCATATCCTGGCAGTAGGTAAGAAGGTATACATATACCGGAAACTCCGGCATGACGTCCAAACTGACAGTAAAGCCCACGTGACCGTTAAGTTTTACGTAACTGAGAGAAAGAGAGAGAGAGAGAGAGAGAGAGAAAAGCTAAAAAAGATTTGCATTGTATCTTATTGAATAATAATCGCACTAGCTAACAAATAGTTGCTATTTAGAATATATTTGAATAAATTATAATTTAGATCAAATTATTTTCTTCATATATTTTTCGTGTTATTGTATAAATTCTGTTTCCTTTAAGAATTTATAATATATTTTAAATATTAATGTTTAAAAATAAAATGCAAAATGTTTTTCAAGAATGTGTTCCAAAGACACATTTACCTGTATTGATAGATAAAATATAGAAAAAAAGATTCCGAGCCTGACCCTTTAAATAGACGAACCGTCTTTCCTCGTCGTGGGACGACGTCTATTTCAGAATCACTTTGACTCTCGAAATAAAACCCGTGATTCACGCCGCTGTATTTCATGTAAATGTTGCCGACAAAAACAGTATAGCAGTTAAAAAGTTTCTCTCATTATTTAAATTAAATTCAATTTTTTTTTTTAAATAATTTTACGAAAATCTTACACATAAGTGTAACTTTACAATAGATTTAAAAATTATTTTATAATATAATTATATAATATAAATTTACAACTTTATAACTATTTTTTAATAATTTATATTTTTTAGTAATTATAATTTTTAATAATATACATTTACATTAAAGTCTGATATTAATTTTGTTCTAATAAAAGAACACCGTTTTTTCTTACATAAATAAAAAGTAAAACAGTAGCAATGATACCATTAGACAGAATAAATATCAACGAAACATCGATCAACCCTGATAATAAATCAAAGTCGGTTATGTGACGGCATAATTATCAAACATTATCGATGTGTCAGACGGAAAGAAATCGCTATCGATCGCGAATAAATTAATGTCAGCACGAATATCGATGAGAAACGAGATCATCCAAGAGCAGGATCTCGCTTCAGGACACGATTGCAATCGAATTTATTAAATCGACCGACTGGTAAATTTCGTATGCAAAAAAAAAGGCTGAAGAAACGAGACAGGATGAAATCGCACCGTCACGCACATTTGTATCAGTACGCACTTGCGCGTGCGTGACAGCAACATCATTTGAATAATCGTTATCAAGTAGAAGTGAGAAATCAAAATCCCTCACAGATAATTTTTAAATGTATTAATTTTCCAATCAATTTTATAAATGTTTTTGCAAATAGCAAATAAATAAAGAAGTCTTTCTTTCGTCAGGTAATTAAAAAATCGTGTAATTCTGAAATAATTATCTATTAAAAATTTTATAATTAAAATATCATAAACTACACACACTCGTTTTATTAATTTAGATTGGCTAGATGTGGCTAAAATTTCAATTTCGAATCGAACTATTCTCTCCTCTGATCTGAAATTTTTTCCATTCTTGAAGAAATCGAAAAAGGGAATACCATGTGAGCCGAGGGGAAATCCGAAAGATTGCCGGGCGCGGATTGACAACTGGTCGGCTGCGATCGCTTTAAATCACGTCCGGTCGCCCACGCGGGAGCGAGCGAGCGTATAATATGCGCGCGAGAGTGAAACGAAACGGTCGAGCACGATTTCATTCATGCGCGACCTAATTAAATTTCATTCAACGATCGGCACGAGCCTTTTCGCCGGTACCTTATACCGTCAGCCTTTCTCTCAAACTGTCTGTCCCGTGAAACACGTATTGCGAGTCGACACGGTATTTCTCCGAACACGAGGTATAAAAAAAACGTCAATTCTGCATCGGAAAGTCGTCGTTAATTGAGAAGTAGCTTAAAGCGTGAAAAATCGCTAAACAAAATGTTACTTCTATTAGTGACAAATATATTTCAAGAAGTCAATGTAATTTAATTATTAATATAATATTTGATTTAATATTCAATTTAAAAATTCGTAAAATCTTAAAATCCAATTTAAAGAATATTTATAATATAAGTAGCTCTCTCTTTAAGTTGAAAGCAACATGTTAATGTGGTGCAAAATTGGAGGAGCAAACAAAAAATCATAAATTAAAAAATTATACAATTATTAACACAAAAAATTAGTCAATTTTTAAATCTTTATTCGCGTGTAAATAACACAATGGCAATTGCAAGCCCTTCAAGATTACGAAGAGAAAAAGCGAATTATCGATTGCTCGATTGCGAAACTCGGGATCGATTATCAAAGAGATTGCATATCGACGAAGCGTGGCTAATCTTAATCGTCGATAATTATGTTTGCACGCGGGTTGATCGATACTTATTGTTAGTTATTTGCTGGATACTCTTACCAACCGATCAGACAGCCATTGTGTATAATCGCAACACCTTAAGGGGAATCAATATTACTCGAGTGATTTGCATAAACTATCACGGCCGCGCTCCCTCAAAAGAAAAAAGGATACATTCCAACCATTTAAAATAATTATTCATATGTATTTTTTCAATCAACTCCGCAATTTGTCGCTATTAGTGCTATTTGACGTTATTATATATTTCTCTCGCTATTTCCCTCGCTCAATTTCGCATACATTGATGAATATGTAGAAATTCAAACTCACCATGATTAATCTTTGTACTCACGAGGAAATGTTGCTAAATTGTAACTACATTGCAATATTGAAGGCAATTAGAGACTGAGCTTCTTGTTCGCGCATTGTTACATAATTGTAATATCGGGATGTAGCAGTCTGATTTATGCATCATTAATAATCATCATGCAATAATAAACCGCGATCTAACAAACGGAAAATCCTGACATTCTAAGTAAGTATCACGTAAATTCCATAATGTATATATACACACACATTTAAATATATTAATCGATTAAATATGTTAATCGTACAATTAAATATCAAATGAAAAAAGCAATATTTAGAAATATTTTTAAAATAATCTCATGACAAATTTAAAATTTAATCAATTTAATTTATAAATTCACATTACATACATACTTAACATGTAAAAAGAGAGAGAAATATTATCGAAATAAATTTACCTATTTCTTCCATCGACATTTTCCATCCCTCATACTTCGCAATCGCATAAACAGCTTAAGTAAATATTAATTATCAAAACAAACGCTGATCGTATCTCTGGGAAAAATTGATTTTATTACAATATTCCTGCGCTATATGAAAGTTTAGATGAAAGATTATCTAATCATACGTTGCAACATTCAGCATTAATACTTGTCAGTTCAACCTTTTAAATCTCACCTCTTATTAGTACAATTTTAAATTTCGCATTATATATAAAAACGCCGCGTAATTACGTTGATGATGATGGAGGGGGATCGTTATTGTTCATAGACCGTATCGGCAATCGAGAGATCGAAACTGGATATGCAATCTCCTTGATTCTTCTTCTGATTATGAGACACATTTCTTATTCGAAACACTTGTCTGTTTTAATCTCCTCGTCTTATTACACGACTTTTGCATTAATAGTTACGTCGACACTAACAAGGTCAAAAGCTTCGTGTCTTTAACGCCAAAGATAGAACATAACTGGCGTATTGGGTTAAAGGTCGAATTATTAATTGTTTCTCCCTCCATCGATTTATCATCGATGGCACTGCAGACTACTTATCGACGATTATATCAGCTGATGTTTACAAGCGCTACCAAGATAATTTCACTTTTCCTTTACGCGAGATTTATGAAAAGGAATTTGACGTCGATTAATAATCTTATTACACTATGTATTGAAAGTATTATAATGTCATAGATTTTAAGCATTTTTAACATATCACATAGTTATATAAAATAAACATTTGCATACGTAATTACATGTATACATAATACATAATTATGTAAACATGTAAACATTATTTGATGACGGATTCATTCTTCCAAAAAAATCATATTAATTCTATAATTTGTTAAATACCGTTCATGTGTAAATTACCTGATGCATTAATAATTTCAATCAGTTATCAATTATATTAATTAAAAAATTAAAAGGCAGCATAAAAAAATAATTTATTTAAAAAAAAATCTCTCTTAATACTTTAACACTTGTTATTTTAAAAGATTTATGAGAATCTAGAGTCTATACATATAAATAAATCATTCATTATCGCCGCGACTACAAGTCGCCACTTTGACGCTAAAATTCATTCGATAATCGCGCTGTCCTTAAAGTGACATGCATATGACGTTCGTAAGGAGTGATCGGAGGAAAATTGTCATTAGTGCTTAGCCATCGTGTTTCCATCCCGAATCTCATAAATAATTCAAGACGCCGCGGGCGCAATCTTTATTAGTTTCGCATGAAAAAGAATCGGAAAAATAATAACGATGAAAATATCGGCCAAGGCCGATGCCGCTATCTGGCGTGGGCGGCATGTTTGCAACGTTAAACGAGCGTTAATGACGCATCGCCGGCGGCTGCCGATTTTTTTGAAAAATCACCAGCCGATCTGCATAATGTCGGATGAATTGCGACTCCCGCGTGATATCTGTTCGTTATCAACCGCGCGCGCGATAACAAGCGCGTCTGCATCTCGCGAATCAATCATATCTTACGGATAATATCTCGCGCCTTCAGACGAGTATACTCATAAATACCGCGAAATGAATGAAAGACGGGAAAAACGGAGCTCGTCAAGATAATTGATTAACAACGTTTGTGTCGATATTGTCGATTGAATCGATATATATCGCTTGCAATAATTACAATAGATTTATATGAATCCATGTATGTAATGCCGATATAATCGAAACTAATTTATCATATTATCATATTACAGTTATATTCAGAGTAATTTATAAATCTATAAAATATTGATAACAAT
>JBCJKF010640639.1:0-12960 GCA_039654545.1 Plocamopherus ceylonicus | reverse complement strand
AATCTTTGAAGGCCTTTGATCTTGCCAGTGCCATAAAAACCTGAATCAGTGGCTCCTCAACTTCAGAAACATTTGATAAAGAAACGGAGGAAATGATACTGGAGAGTAGGAAGAGTAGAAGAAAGAGCTGTTAATGAAGGAGTAGTAGTGAAGCCTTAGACTATCCACATCGCATAAAAGGGACAAAAGGAAGACTGTGAAAGGGTATAGTGCTGACGATTCATGAGTTGTGGTTTCTTTAAAAAAGGAAAAGAAAGAAAAAAAAAAAAAGATTCCATATCTCTTGATGTTAAAAAAAATTTCAACTTGTTTTGCTACATAAATCTGATAACATCTTACCATTATCGATTTTTGTGGTGCCACACAAATGTCATGAAGCAAGATAAATTGATCTTAATGTGGATTGTGAGGATAAAATGCTAAGAAAGAAAAAAATAGCACGTTTTCCACTGTTCATATTTTTCAATTCGTTGAAGATTGTTTGATTCCATGTACCAGATCTACAATAATGTTGTAAGTAGTGAGTAATTGTTGACTTTGTTTTCAGACACTTCTTATTTAATTAGGAGCGTAAGATCCAGTTGGTCTGTCACTTGTTTAGTTGAATTTCCCGTGACATGTAGAAGTGGGAAATTTCGATAATCATTTCAAGACTCCAGTTTTGGTCCATATCCCTCTCATAGTTCTCATAGTCACATATCAATCTATAACGATGCTATAAGTTCCACTCCTTCTCTTCTTCACAAATAAAAAATGACAATGGTGGCTGAAATAATTCTTTCACCAACACATTGAATCTTAAATATATCATATTAATTTCATAGTTTCATCATGTTTATTCATGCATTGTGCTTTTTGCTCTCTCTTGGCCATTCTCTATTCTAATAGGGTAAACAGCTTCTGATAACTATGTGATTGTGAGAAAACATCCATGGGGTGAATACGAGAGAGGCTGGCTCTCAGAGAGCCTGTATACTACGTTTGACAATTAAGTTAACATTTCATTATATCTTTGTTGTTGCTCTTGCATGTTTTGTTTTTTTATTGTTTTATTTGTATGCTTTGTTTTTGACGGGTTCTTTTTTGGGAGACCAATACGTACTGTAGGTAGGACCACAATTCAGACACCAAATTTTGACTAGTCAGTTTTGAAAATATCACCATATTTCTGTCTGACTGTCATCCGAAATACCCATTGGATTTTATTTTCTTCGGTACAGAGTTTTCATTAACATTTTTGAAATCTTTTTATTCCTCTTCTTCAAATAAGCTGACAAACTCAATTAGCCCTCCTTTCCTGTAATCATAACACTGTGGCGCTTATTTTCTGCCCTTCCCCTCAAACAATATCTGAATTAGTTTTTTTCACTTTTTACATTAACTAAACCGGGTTGTGTTTTTACGTTTGGGAAATACAATGAAAAAGTAGCATTCGAACTGAAGCAGCAGTGAATTTGAGAGTTTTTCAATTTAAAATCAGTAATGATTTCAAACACATAATTCTACATAGGTGATCAAAATCTGTCTGCAGAACAATTCCAAGTAATATGTATTTATATAATATGTATATATATGAAAGCAAGTTAAAGAAGGAAGGACTAGCATATAATACTAATGTGTATGCACTGAAATGTTAACTGTATGTAGTTGAACTTGGCTAGATAAAAATCGAACATATTAAATCCTGCAAAGCATTCACAACGTGAAATAATTCAAAGCATGTATAAAACATAAAATAGCTTAATGTAAGATGCTTTGGTGATTACTTGTTGGGCTCTATTTCCATATGTATGTTTATGTATAAAAGTATCTCAGTTTGTGAAGGTGTTCAAGAATGTGTGTGCGAGTTTATATGGATGTATGGATGTGTGTTTGTATATGTGTACAATCCACGTATTTTTGAAAAGGCCATGGTGCCTTTGTGAGGCCAATTTCAAATTAAAACACAGGGACAATTAACTACAGACATGCGTCTGAATAACCAGGGAAAATGATGGAAGAAAAATACAGAAAGAAACACAACATTTGGAAATCTATAACAGGAAGATCAGAGAAGAGCAGCATTTCCAATAGTTCTACAATCATGAAAAGTTGCCATTGATGTTTCTAGTTTTCAGCTAACAAAAAGACTACTAAACATGCTCACTCAAACAGAACAAGACACTCAAACAGCTTAAATTAAAAAAAAAACCAAAAGGCATCTTTTTATCACATATATCTGGTTTTATTAAGCATAAAATGTGTTAAAAAGAGTACATGATTTCAATTTGATATATAAATATATATATATATATATATATTAAGTGCTCAATGGCTTTCATTACATACAAAGCCTTCAGCTATTGTAGCAAAAATAAAATAATTTAACATATGTGTAAAAACTAAATTACAATACTCTACAGTATATTTTATAGGAAACTATATCACAGGTTGATGTTTACAGTATAATATAAAATAGCAATTTTTAAATAAATTGGTATATAAACAATTATTATATGGTATTTCTAAGTCAACATCACACACGATAAAAACATTTTAAAACATATTTTCTCAAAACATAAATGTCTTAAAAGGAGTAACATTCCTGGCTATAATAAGGAGAAAAAGCAAAAAAAACAACAACAAAAAAAAAACAAAAAAAGAAAACAACAACAAAAAAACAACTTAATGCTCTTTATTAATATTTGAAAGAATGAAAATGAATTAATTCATTATTTGTTTTGTTGGCAAGGAATGCACTCCTATTAATATTTTAAGCTGAAATCATCATTAATGAAATATCATTAATGAGTAATACTGAAAAATCGGAATAAAGGCTCACTGTAAAGACAAACAAGTGCATCTAGGTTGGTATGGCAAAAGCAATGCCACATTACAAGGTAATGGTTTTCTTCAACAAAAAAAACAACAACAAAAAAACCCAACAAAAAACGACAAAAAAAAAACAAAACAAAAAAACCCCCAAAAAACAAAACAAAATAAACCAACAAACAAAAACAACAAAACCCCAAAACAAAAAAACGAAATGATACCTGCAACGTTTCACTCTCTAAAGCGATAGCAAGAAGAAAACATTAGGCCTAATGTGGATAAAGGCAACCCATTAGACAATACAGAGGATTCTGAACTAGATAAGCTGATTACAAAGAGACAAACAAACTACAAAACTAGTTATGTAGATCTGTAGAGATCTAACTGTGATCACAAACAAAAGTTATAAGTGATAAATACTAGGGTATGAAAAGCCAAACATATGCTATTCTTCTTTTGCTACCTAAGCCACATAGCACCATAATATAACAAATACTGCAGCTACAAAAAGGAACACGGATACAAAACAAAACCTTTTACAGAAAAGGAAAAATGTAGATGTGTAAAAGACATCCTATCACAACTAACTTCTTTACAACTGAAACTGAATAGTTATTCATGGACGGATATGGAATGGATTTGTTTACAATAGATAACAAACAACATTTAGATAACGGAGGGATTCGATCACATAGTTTAAATGCATAGTTGAATGTGCTTCATGAAAGATTAAATATGTGTATGTATATGATTTTTTAATACAGCAGCAGAAGACTTTCAATTTCTTCTCAAGACATCAGTGTCTTGTAAAGATTAATATCATTATTGTATTCTTTAAATATTATTTGTTGTTAAATCTAAGCCAAAAAAAAAAAATAATAAAAAAAAAGAAAGAAGAAAAATACAAAAAGGATATATCTAAAACTTTTTCAAAGATGAATGTCAAACACTAATATGTGTAAGTACTTTTGAATAAGAGGAAACAACAACAATGTCATGCTTAAAACGCAAGCATGAATAATAATATACCACTATGTAACATTATATAAATATCTACTCCTAATTTGATATTAGTCAGTAGATTAAAATATTAAAAGGACACACACCCAAAGATACACATTGGACGATTCATTTATCACAAGCTTAGTTTAAAAACTCTATACAAAATCAGTATTAATATGATTAGATCAACAAGCAAGCTACTTTTAGATTCAGTCTGAGGCTGGCACACATTCTCAAAGTACTGTTGCCTTGAAAGAAATAGACTTGGCAGCATGCAGATTTAAATTACTATCATTCAACAATGGGTTGATAGGACAGTCACTGAAACAATCAGTTCCACACAATTGTCATTGGTGTATGAGTGGCCACTTGCAAAAAGTCATTCAAGGCAGCGTCAGAAAATTCATTGATGATTTCATCTGAACACGTGAAATTTTCTTCTATCTCTAGATTTTGAACTACTTGTCTTCAAAGTGGTTTGATTTCTTGGTGCGAAATTTGTCATTCACCGACTCACAGTGCACAATAAGTCTGTTCTAGCAAACTACAACAAAACGCTCATCAGTCTCTAAAAATAGCGCAACATTACGTTCGGAGAATAGGACACCAGACTAGTCATCTGTAAGAAAAATGAGAGAAAAATTTAGGCAGGACTTTCTAGCTAAAGGCAATAAATACTGGTGTTATCAAATTAGAAATATATATATACATGTTTATATATATATATATATGCATAAGCATATGAAAAAACTTGAAAATGTTCCACACATTACGGAAAAGTTTAACTAGATATTGTGTTAAAATGTTGTTTGTTAGATAAAACCCGAAGCCATTTTAGTGCTTTGTTATGGAGTTGATTAAAGTATTATTGCTAATCTGGAAATGTTTAAAAAAGAGTATTGACATATAATTATGAAATAATGATGAATTGTTTTCATTGATTTCATAAATAATAATGTCTTGAACGTTTCATCATCCGAGGGTATAATGGCTGGAACAAGTCAATTTGATTTAGCACCACCTGTAAGGAACACGGTTAAACACATCTATTAATTTGGGATTCAACTAAAACTATCACAACGAACACAATTCATTGTCAGTTTTCTACCATGTGTGCTTTTTCACAGTTGTGTTGAAATAAATCAGTCAATGATTCATGGCACTTCAAAACAGTGAACCTCTGAATTAAATAATTTCTACATAAAATCGAATTAAATATTAAGAAGAATCTCTCTTAAAACAGGTTAGTTTTCTATTTTTTAAAGAAAAATAAAAACCAGGAAACAAGAAAACAATCACACCATTGTTATTGTTATAAATTTGGAGTAAAAGTCTATGATAGAATTTTGACCCATTATCAGTTATACCTGTTACTACTGATTCCAGTAACTTGTGAATATTTTTTTTTTTTTATGCTGATTTGTACATAGATGCAACCATAAAGTAAGCTGCTCTAACTGTCTTATTTTAAAACTTTCCTTAATCTTGCTAAAACTCGTTAGATTAAAATGTGGATTTAGAGCTAAAATAGTGTTTTTAAACACAAACATTTTCAACCATTTTTACTGCTGTTCTAAGGCAGAGAAACAAAACTAACTAAATTAATATTGTTCTTCTTTATTATCTTATAATACGAGTCCAGCCCATATCCTGCTTGCCCCAAAGTCAAACAGACAATGTGGCAGCCAGATTAGTGGTTTATCCATGTAAAGTATTGTTCACAAGCACTTTGTCAATGGCTATGTGATATATCTATATTTTAATGATGTACATAAATTGTACATGAATAGAATGTCCCTCTTCCTTTGAATGGTGCTAAAATATTCATCAAACCTGAAATCCCTCTAAAACAATACTTCAGAGGATTGATTTATGTCCATTTCCATTATAACATCTCCACACAAGTTACTATCATAATATAATGATCTGTATTCAGAATTTAAGACTTTTGAATGAGAGCTTAAATTGCGGTTTTAAAAGCAGGATGAAGACATTACATACCTAATCATTCTCATGTCATTTTAAATTTTGTCTTAAAAGGAGAATGGCTGTATATTAAAAGGGTCTATACATGTTTGTGACTTAAAGTCTGCTATGTCATAATTATTAATCAATATCACAGTTCCTTATCAGATGTAATTATAATCTATGCATCAAAAGAAAACATAGTTAAATTTTGCATTCATATCTAAAATCAACACACTTGCATTTTTTTCCATTGTATATTTTAGTGGATTGTATTTTGATTTCGCAAAACTACAAAGCAATAAGATCAGCCAGCAAGTCCTGTTCTGTCTATCATTGTTTTGAAGTTGGTAATCTTAATATGCTTTGAAACCAAAGAGGTATATTGCAGGATAAATGAATATGATGGGAAAATCAATGCAAAAAATTCTGCACAATTTTTGGACCTTGAAAAAAAAAACCCCAACAAATTTCAAAATATGTAAAAGAAAGGGGAAGTAAAATGTTACATGCATTTATTGTAGTCATCACAACTTGTTAAATATAAATTGTCATGCACTTAATTACACATCAATATTACTCTCTTTTCAATCCACGTGCAACACATAGTAAAGAAAAATAGTGTAAATGCAATGTTAATGTATGCAAGAGTAGACAACCACAAAACAGCAATGGAAAATCTACAAAAGAATTCCTTTTATTCTGCATGCAAATAACAGGCACAAAAAGTGCTTTTTTCTAAGTAACATCTGCACCACTGTTTTGAGATCTACCGCACTTGGGATGATTCATTGAATTTTGTACTCCACACACACTGCACGGTCACAAATTAGAAGCTAAAAATTGCTAATCTTTTCGATCAATGGCAACATTTTTCATGATCTGTGTAAAATCTATCAGAATGCCAAAGGAGGCCACAGAATGCCAAGACAGGCAAAACTTATATATTTCAAAGAAATCTTTAGTCCCTCATGATAAGAAATGCTTCTCTTGGACAAAGGCATAACTGCATAAGAAATAAAAGAAATTCTCAGAGCAACTATTACTTTTCAAATAATGACAGAACAAAAAAAAAGAAAGAGTAGCTAGGAGAGGGTAGAGGGCTGTTGGGGTGGGGTTGGGATTAGAAATTGGACAAGGGATGAAGGTAAATAAGGGATATGGACATCTGAAAATGCCATGGGCTCATTCTGAGGCCTCATTACCAAAAGCGTTCTCTTGGTACTGATACCTCAAGCCTATTCATTGGCACTGATTATTATGAAGCAAAATTCAGAGGATATTTTATATTGGATGTACGTAAACCTTTAAAATTGTTAAGACTTCTTTGTTAAAAATGATTTGAAATAATATTTACCTATATGAGTAATAAACAAATAAAAAGGATACAAAAATAAATGACAGAGGAATGAGCAGCTTGAAAAGGGTGCGCTGATTTAATAAGGATGAAGGGCTGAAGCTACATTGTAGGGTGATGGGATAGAGGAAGAAGAAAAAAAAAATATAGAAAAATGACTATTGGTCAATAGCCATTAGATGACCATCACCGAGCCATCTATAAAAGCAAATTAGACTTACTCTGTACATGGTGATGTCATTCTTGTGACTGTTGGTTGGTCAAACTTCGTACAAAATCTTAACTAAAAAAAATTGCCTGTGCCATCTTCAAAATTGAATGGGAATTGAAAGGGGTTGTGGATTGGGATAATCTTATCTAGCAGAGGTAATCTACATAAATCGTATGTTATGTTGAACAAGAGCCTACTAAAACTGAAGGAAAAAAAATCTTTTGATAAAGCATAGCAAAGCTCTCTTACAATAAAGCTTCATATGAACTTCACCTAAACTGTGATTGATAAATTTTATCAACAAGTGGGCAAATGGAAAAATGTACTCTCAAAAAAAAAAAAAAAAAAAAAAAAAAAAAAAAAAAATTCTGCATCCTGCCCCTAAGAACATTTTTAAAGAATTCAAAATACACAGTCATGAACATTAGAAAGGATTGTTAGCTTGATATTGGCAGTGTGAGAATGGTGACTTGTGCCTTCAATGAAGCAAGCAAATTATGACAGTGCTCCACACCTTGCTTGGGAGAATGTTGCTTTTCAAGTAATATTTAATCTTCCATTTGCTCAGACTAAAAATAACTAATAAATATGAATTCACTTTTCTGTAAGCCACTTAAGGATTAGATTAATTGATGTTCAAAAGACAACTTAAAGTAAAGTTGAAAGACAGAGCACTAGCATGAGTTTAGTATTCCATTTCATCACTCAAGATAATGTTCTTTAAAATATTTTTCAAAAGCAGGAAATTTTCAATGGTCAGGTTAACAGAGAAGAAGTAGTATTTCAAAATTGACTTTAAGCTGATTTAGGAAGAAATTCAATTTGTTTCAAAGAAAGATCACAGCAACTGGTTAAACTGATGAGTGTGACGTGGAGAAATGTTTGAAAATATTTTACCTACAGCATTATCTTTGTACTATGAAAACTTTCACTTTGGTTTAGCTTTAAAACCACTTCTGGCCAGGGTGGAAGAGCTCAAATGAGTACGTTGTTTTACGTCATCTTCTTCCATGTAGGATTTTGAAGAGAGCATGAAGGATTTGGTTTCACTACTAGCAGCTAGACGGGTTTGCTTAGAAAATGATGGCGGCTTCCATCGTGAAACCAAGTGTTCATAGAGTGAGAACTGAGCACCCATTCGAGTTGTTGAGCCATACAATTGTAACCTCTGAAGAGAGGGAGACAAGAGAGGGGCTAAAATTAACATGCAAATACTACAGCTAGCTTTACGGTAGCAAGTAAATGTATCATTGTTTAAATTTCCTACTTCTTGCTCTATACTTCTAGGTTTGGGTGGAGTTTGAGCTACCAGCACATCATATATCAAGTGGCTCATGAAAGGCAGCTAAGGCATGGGGAGGGGGGGGGGGGTGTCACAGAAAATAACTTTGGCCGTAGTTCACTCTTGTCTTTAACATCTATATCTTCTTCTGAGTATCTTCTGACAATATGAATGTGATTGAAGTTCTATACCTGAAGTTATCTTTTTTTTTTATACTCACTTAAAGTCCTTGCATTGTTTGGTCATCAGATTTTAAGGCCAAGACTGTCCTTGTGCTATTGAGAACTTTCAGTCTTATGCTTACATTCTCAGATTTTCCAGGTCAATTTTGGATTCTAGCAATGGTAATTAGACAATCAGGATCTTTGTCAAGTTCTACCAAGAGTGTGAATTGATCTGCTTCTGAATCCTTTGACAGTTTTAGAGAAGTACATATCCTTTGCTCTGTTAGGTGCCATTTCACTGCTTCTCCTAGGTATCAGTTATATGTATAACTCTCCTTTGTTGCTTTCAATGAAAGGTGTCCAGTTTATCAGTTCTGCTTAGGGTTAGAGTCTATGTGCCACAATTGTATTTCAGTTTTGATTTTGGCTAAACTTTCTTCAAGCCGTGCTTGATCTATTAAATAAAATATGGAGGTGGTGTGTAAATTTTCATTATCATTGGCAGCATAGGTTTTCTTTGATCAACACACTGTTAATATTACAAGGCTTTGAGAGCTTACATAAATCTAGAACCAATACAGAAAATATATTGATAAGATGTTTCACATGGATATATGTGTAGGAAAACTATTATTCCGTATATCAAGTTTTATAATCTTTGCTTTGTTAACAAATTAATAATGCATATTTATGCGAAGCTAGCCAGTAAGATGAATATCATAAAGCATCACATAAAGTACAATCTGTAAAGTGAAATAATAGTAGACTCAAAGTTAGTAAGGGGATCTTTTCAAAACTGGTGATTCTAAATGATTAACTCTACCATCTGTTAGCTTTGATAAACTCCCAGACACCCTATGCTCAATAAGCAAAAAGGCCAAATAGACAAAATTAACTTTATCATGTTCAGTTCTCAAACACATTTAGAAGTGTATCTATTTCAGAAAACTTCGGCATTGTACTTTTAAAGTATCACAATTTATATAAACTTGTAAGATTTAAAGACCGGAGTATAATTAAAGGTCATATTTTCAGAAGATACTCAAAAAATGATATAGATTTTATTTGTCAGAATATGTTTCAAACAAATATTTTGGTTCGAAGTTATAAGCCTTAAAAAGTTCAAACTATCCTTTTTAGCCACCTGATATAACAAAGAAGCATTAATGAGCTTGCAACTACTGTGCTACAGTCTGAAAAACCACAGCAATCTTCTAGAATAAACTTCATAAAAACAGAACCTTTTATGAAACTAGTCCTATACAGAAAAGGCCATTAGGAAAAGCAAAATCTTCATGGAGAAATGTTTCCCATCACTCCAAAACTGCTAATCGCAAAAAATTAAAATTGTTACCTAGCAAAAAGGGAGTGATAAAAAAAAGCTTGAAAATATTTATTCTGAAGTTTCCTATTTTTAATTACTTTTTAGGTGTCACAGGAAAAATAAGATATTTTCTTTTCTTTCACTATTTAGATAAAACAGAAGATTTTTTCATGGATGAAAAGGAAAAAAAATTGTAAAAAAAAAAGAGCACACAAATACAAAATCATCCCCTGTCATATTTGATAAATGTTGCCCTTTCAAAAATATAATTTCAGGAGATGGTCGATTAAATTACAGCATGATAGATTCTAAAATGTGTACCGAATGGACGAAATCATGTATTTACTGAAACTTATTAAGTACGGCAATATCAGCGAGATAAAATTTTACATGGATAAATTGGTTCAATAACTCATCCTATTTTGTCCTCTGACAAATGATCAGGATCAATTTCCTTTATCAGATACAGGCAAGAGATAGATGGATGGCATTTTGAAGATGGCTCATGCAAAATTCTGTTAAGAAGAGGTGTGGTGACATCACACAGAAACAGTAAGCTTTCACTTACCCTAATCTGATGTGCAGTGGACTGTAGATTCAAGTAGCTCTCTTCCAAGTTGGTGAGTTGAGCCTGAACTGTCGTTGCGAGTCTTGGAGACCTTGGGTTACTCAGAATCAGCTGTTGGCCGAGTCGACTCACCGAGTCCAAGGTCAATCGGTAATCTTCAATCTCTCTTAGAAGAACCTTATGGGACAATTAGAGATCACGGGAACAATTGGTAAATATTTCTTTCATAAATTCAATCTTGTAGTAAAGTAGTTAACTTGCAAAGTAAACACCCTTTAATTGGCATAAAGTGTCGAACATACTTAAGTATGCTTCTTTTTTCCTCTTTATGATATTCTATACAAACCAAATGAAATGGCAACAACAGGTAGTTTCATCATTTTCTTTCACCTTTTTATTATTTTCACTAAGGATCTTTAGGGGCATTCAAACAAAACAATTTGTTTGAAACTGAAAGAACACCCTGAAGAGCCCAAATAGATCTATAGGGTCTCATCATCAATTTTTTTTCAAGAAAAAACATTTTTGGAATAGATGGACACCAATTTAAATTTTTGAGAATTAAATTCTTAGTTCTTATATAGCTACATATCCACTTATAAATGCTCTGCATTTTACAAAGAGATCCCCGCCAGGCCTTTTCAATCCAGGAACCTTATCAAATCCCTGAGGAGCATATAAAGGAGCAGCCAATTTACTTGTGCATCACTCCAGCATACCGACAAGATAGTCCGCTGCCTATAGTCAGGTATTCTTTTTACACCTAAGAGGGGCGAGTAAATGTATAAAAAGAATTCATTCGAAGAACTCAACATTGCATTCATCAGAGTTGACAGTCTAACAATTTCTAAAAACCCCAGAGCTATAGACTGTTAAAATTTTTCTTTTATCAAGGCACTTTTATGATAAAGTTAGTACATCTAGATTTTAGCATTCATGTGCAGGCATATTTTAAAATCATTAACATTATACGATAACACAGCAGTTTGAATGTTAAGTGTTGATTTGAAATTCCTGGGTGGATGCCTTGGTAAAAATCTTATGTTCTGTATCCAACCAGCGGATCATTTTTCTTTATTAAGCAAAGGAAAGAATAATACAGATGAGGGAGTCAAATCTAAAAACTTTTCTCAGATCACTGGTCTAATTGGACACGGGTAAACTTGGAACTCAACCTCCACCTTCCCTACTCTCTGGCCACAGCTCTTTCAAGACCATCATCTCTCGAACTCTAATAAATTCACAACAGCCTGCTATAACCATTGTTTTCATTTAATTTCATGAAAACAAAGACAACAGGCTTCATTCCACTTGAATGGATTTTTTTTCTGGTCAAAAAGGGCCACTAGGTATTGATCTAAAGGATAAAAATGTGACTCACTCTGTGTTTGTCAATTTGTCTGTTTGTCAACTCCATGGTGGATACATTAAGTGTGTTGTGAGACATAAGTCGGTATGACATGCTCAGCAACCACTTCTCACAATCTTGTTGGGATTCATGGAATGACTGATGTTCATCATAGCCTCTTTGGAGAAGTTCCACAATATCCTGTTTAATTTAGAATAATGAAATATATTTATAATCTTTTAAGTAACTTTTGTAACAACAACCTTTCTATATTTCTTGAAGGCTTGGGTTTGTTTTTGTTTTGTATATAAAGGTGGTAAAAAAAAAAAAGCCTTTGCTGGTCAAAGAGCCTTAGAAATGTAATTGTTCTTGTTCTTTTACTCTTCAAGAATTTCTACTCATAATCATTCCAACTTATTGTACTACAATGTGAAACACTTGAAACATTTTAAAAGCTTAACACAGATTTACAGTAATAAAATCAGTAGTACTCAAAGATTTTGTCACATTTAAAGATAAACTTCATATTTAATTTGAGGGTGATTGAAATGAAGGCCTGAAACCTACCCTGGCTTTATCAGTGACTTTGCCATATCTGTTCTCAACATCAGCCAGTGAATCAGCAACTCCAGGGTAGTCACAAAGAGCTTCAAGATTGGCGACTCTGTCAGCCAGTTCATTTACCAATCTACGGTGATTCTCAATGTCAGAAAGTATCATCTGTAAAAGAAAGTAAAACAACTTTAAAGAAAACTGCTTTTAAAAAATACATTAGAATTTTCTCTTCTTCCAATTTAATCTAGATTCTTAAAGTACAAATTCACTGTTTCTTTTACTGTGGTAAAGATCCAACTTAAAATTACACGTAAGACAAAATTTTTCCATGTTTAAAAGATAGTGAGCAGTCCAAATAAAATACATTTTCATA
>JBCJKF010639529.1:1858-12965 GCA_039654545.1 Plocamopherus ceylonicus | reverse complement strand
CTCTCTCTCTCTCTCTCTCTCTCTCTCTCTCTCTCTCTCTCTCTCTCTCTCTCTCTCACTCACTCACTCACTCACTCACACACATACATACACACATACACATACACACAAATTATGTTGAAGACCTTAAGTTAAATGAATATTTCAGGTAGCAAATTTAGATATTTGCAAACATTTCAACTGTTTTTTATCTTGAAAACAATAGTTCTGGCAAACATATTACTTCTTTCTTTAATTCCAGTTTACTATGCCTGGCTTCAAATTCACCTGTACTCCGTAAAAAGTCATCATAGAGATCAAATGTGAGGAGAGGCTCTGGCAAATCCCTAAGGAACTGCTTGAGTACAGCGGTGAGGACATGGACATGATAGTCATCTAGATTGACTGATGCCTGGTCTGGAAAATAATAGAGATTTAAAAAAAAAAAATTGTGATTGTCAAAACAAAACAAGTCTAGACCAACTGCTACTTGAGTCTTAAAGAAGATACAGATCAAAACAAAAATAATTGACAAGACAAGGCTAGTTAACTGCTACTTCAGTCTAAAAGAAGATATGTTTCAAAATACAAAATTGTCAAAACAAATCTAGATCAAATGCTACTGAAGTCTAAAAGATGATACAGATCAAAATACAACAATTGTCATAATACGTCTAGGTCAATGTCGAGATCAACTTCTATAAAAATGCATGGAAAAATCACCCACGACATGTTTCTAGCTTGTGACTTGAAAGAGAGATGTGTTATCACACCACCATCTTGACCGTACAGAAAAGGACACACAAAATCATAGCCGTTTTAAGTATTCGGCTTAGTCAAAATGGAAAAACTGCTGACGACTTACTTGCATCTAAAGCAGCTCTTAGTTCTTTTATCTTTGGAGCCGCCCCACATTTGCGGTAAATGCCCTCTGTGTAAAGGCCGGTCCTCTCTATGGTTGACATTAGGCGTTCACACACTTCCGGGATGGTCTGAGACTCGCTGATGACGGACTCCAAGGGAACACCAAAGATTTGATTGGTTGGATGTTTCTGGAGGACAGACAGATTAGACGGGGACGTCATGCAATGTCAAGGTAGCCCTGGTTAGGTTTGAGTTGAATTGACTGTATCAATGTTAATTTCACACAGGATAGTTTTTTTTGGGTCATAGAGCTTTATTCAACACAAGAGAAAAAAACAAAAAAACAATAAAAATTATCAGAAAAAAGTACCAAAATACCTTTGAGCCTTTACATGGATTAGTCAACTTGCTATAGCACTTTTTATGGCAGGCCAACTTGCATACTGTGGAAGCAATAAACAGTAGAAAAGCAAATTTAGTACATTTATCACTTCATCTCAATTAAAAAAAACAAAAGTGAAGTATAAAACACAAAGTGTGAAAAGAAAAGAAAAATAAACAAAAGATAAAAGACCTATCTTGGAAACAAAAAAAACAAACAAAAAACAAACCATAACCTTTCTTGGCAAATAAAAAAAAACAAACGGTGTCATTTCTTAGCAAATGAAAAAACAAAACCAAACCTGACCATTCTAGGCAAATGAAAAAAAGCTGCGACCTTTCTCCAAAAAAATAAAAAAGGTGTGACCTTTCTTGGCAAATATAAAAAAGCTGTGACACATCTTGGCAAAGGAAAAAAAAATTATGACCTTTCTTGGCAAATGTGAAAAAGCTGTGACCTACTTTGGCAAACATATCCCTTATCCATGATCCACAAGAAGGAACTGCAAACCTCACATAGTGTCGGGATGTTGAACTGGATGCTAAGGTAGTGGTGGCCGTTGAAATCCTGCAGTTGAAAAGGGGAATGAACAAACATTACCAAGAGGAATGAAACAAACAGCTTGGATTAGGTCCAAACAAATTCCTTTTGAATGTGTTTATTGATTCAGAAATTAGTTAAGTGTTATTCAGTAAATCATATACTGAGCGTCACATTAAACTAGCCAGTGCTTACCCGTCCATAGCGTCAGAACAGCACGCCGCACTTCAAAACGCAGACTATGGCTTGAAAGCCAATACAATTCTACACAACATGACTCAAAATCAGGATGATTGAAAAACATTTTCATTCATTTATCAAAGGTACAAAAAAGAGCAAAAAATTGGACAACTCAAAATGAATGAAAATCATGGGCCAAAAAGGAGGACTTCTGGTGATAATGATGGGCGGCTGATCAAACACTATGAAGACCACCCTTTTGCATCTTTCAAAAACACTGCAAATCAATTGTGGATTTCATCAACACCCGTTAGAGGGAGACTCAAAGAGACAGGACTCAAATGTCGATGTCCATGAGTCAGAATTCTGCTCAGAGAACACCATATGACTGAATGGCTTGAATGGGCTGTTGCTCACGAACGCTGGGTCCAGACCGAATGAGGCAGTATTCTTTTTTCTGTCGAAAGTCAGTTTAAGCTTCAGTTTACTTATGTGCAGCAAAGGATATGGTGAGAGAGGGCGACCGTTACTTTGCTAAATTATGTGTGAAAGAGCTCCGGAGATGTGGCCAAGGTTCCATTATGGCTTGGGCCAGTATAGTACTCATCACCGTACAGAGCTTGTCACCTTTGAGGGCTCCATAACAGCACAAGTATACCATGACTTAATCCTGGGAAAACAAAGAACTTTAATTCTTCCAACATGATAACTAAAACCCTATGTCACAAGAGTGAATTTAGATTTTCTGGCAAGACAACGCTTTGAAGCGAGGAAATTGGCCTGTTGTCTCTCTGGATATGTCAACTACCGAGCACCTTTGGGATAACATAATTCGAGAAGTTGGCAAATGGAATGACACCCAAATGGTTTTGGAACTTCAAACTGTTTTGAAGGAAGAATATAATCTATCCCCAAAAACAGAATTACAGCACTGACACGTTATATGCATTCCTCTGTGCATGAATGCAGAGAGACATTGACTCTCAATTTTGATTGCTATTGTTATTGTCAATGTAAGGGCCACATTATTTTGCGCAATTACCAATCAAATTGCTAGGTTTACGTAACGGTATCAATGTACCCATTGTGCCATTTGTCATTCTTAGGCATTGAATTTGAACAACAAGAAACAAAACAACCACTCCACCCCCCCAAACAAACAACAACAACAACGACAACAACAACAACAACAAAAGTTATGCGTACAGCTATGTGCATTGACGCAAACTTTTGCATTCAGTGAATTTTTTTTTTTCCAACGACGCTTCTTATTAGCAAATATGTATGTATCTTGTTAACGTTTGTGTTCATCATACCCGAAATTTTCTTAGCTTTCCAGTGGTATTTGAACTAAGTCAATATCACCAACAGAAAAAACGTTATATGCCTTATATCACTGGCCAATTTAATATGACACTTAGTATACTTATTATTGAATCTTCACAGATCATTCTTTTTTCTGGATCATCCTATATGTATATCATTATAGGTAAAGTCAAGGGAGAAAGGTACTTACAATGGTATCATGGGCTTTGTCGTGCTTCTTCTTTTTGGCATGCCATTTCTCCAGTCTCTTCTCATCTCGTTTATTATCTTTCTTTCTGTGCTCTTGCTGTTTGCGGAACTCATCTAAGAAGCCGCGGAAAGCATTCATGAGGAGGGTTGTGCCAGTGTGTTCCCGTTTCATTTCTGCTTCCAGCAGTTGCCGGAATTGTTCAAACAGATCCCTGTATTTGACCACTGAATTCTCTTTCTGCAAGGAAAAGGTCATAGCACTATGAATCAGGGGAAAAGTCATAGCACTATGAGTCAAGGGAAAGGTCATAGCATTTTGAGTCAAGGGAAAGGTTATAGCACTATGAATGAGGGGAAAGGTCATAGCACTATGAATCAGGGGAAAGGTCATAGCACTATGAGTCAAGGGAAAGGTCATAGCACTATGAGTCAAGGGAAAGGTCATAGCACTGTGAGTCAAGGGAAAGGTCATAGCACTATGAATCAGGGGAAAGGTCATAGCACTATGAGTCAAGGGAAAGGTCATAGCACTATGAATCAAGGGAAATGTCATAGCACTATGAGTCATGGGAAAGGTCATAGCACTATGAGTCAAAGAAAAGGTCATAGCACTATGAGTCAAGGGAAAGGTCACAGCACTATGAGTCACAGGAAAGGTCGTAGCACTATGAGTCAAAGAAAAGGTCATAGCACTATGAGTCAAGGGAAAGGTCATAGAACTATGAGTCAAGGGAAAGGTCATAGAACTATGAGTCAAGGAAAAGGTAGTAGCAATATGAATCAAGGAAAAGATAATAACACTAAAAGTCAACCAAAAAAGTAGTAATACTATGGCGTCAAGGAGAAGGTAATAACATGCACTAAGAGCTAGGGGAAAAGAAGTAACACTATGAGTCAAGGAAAAGATAATAACACTTTTGAGTCCAGGAAAAGGTAATAACACTTTTGAGTCCAGGGGGTCAAGGAAATGGTAATAACACTAAGAGTCAGTGAAAAGGTAATAGCACCATGAGTCGTTTGAACCACTGATAGCTGATGGCTCTTAATTCAAAAGTAAATGGTTCTTAGTGAATTGGTTATGGCAATGTCATTAACTAATCTTTTTGAGAAAATAAGAAAATAATTTAAAATTGTATGGTGACCTTGAGGGAAGTGAGGGAGCAGTCAATCCTCAAGAGTGAGTATGAGTCTAAAAATGTGACACCATAAGCTAGGACACAATCAGAGACCTTAACTGTGAATAAAAACTTAATCGCAAGCAATTGATGGCAAAAAGCAAAAAGATACAGTGATGCAGCAAGTCACCCAGAAGCAATCAGGAAAGAAACAAAAGACTATTCAAGGTAACGGTTACTCACAGCAGCTCCCAAGGCGATGGTGGATTTCAGGTCCTTTCTGAACTTGTCTAATGAGCCCTTGAAGATCCTGTCAAAAAATGTGTACATGTGGTTGCCAGGTCCCTCCTTGTACAGTGCTAATGACTAGAAAGCACACAAGAGAAAGAAATAATCAAGTGATTGGCGGGGAATCATCAAATTTTTAAAGAGTTTTTATTCAGATCACACTATATTGTAGGGTTGCGTTTTCTTTTGGTTTTCTTCCACTTTTTGTGTATGTATTGGGCTTGTTTTGTTTCTGTTGTTGATTTTGTTTGTGTGTTTGTTTTTGGTTTGTTTTTTGTGTTTTTTGCTGGGTGTGTGTTTGTTTTGTTGTCGTTTTTGTTGTTGTTTTTTTTGTTTGGTTTTCTGTTGTTGTTTTGTTTGTTTGTTTGTTTGTTTGTTTTGGGTTTTTTGTGGGGTTTTTTTGTTTTTGTTTTTTGTTTTGTTTTGTTTGTTTTTTTGTTGTGTGGTGTTTTTGTTGTTGTTGTTTTTTTGTTTTGTTTTGGGTTTTTTTAGGGGGAGGGGGGGGGGGACGGACGTGCGTCTGTATTCTGTTCACTATTTGTGTTTTACAAATCATTTTTGTTTATAAAACAGAGTTGTTAGGTAAAATGTACAGAAAAAAATCAAGGAGGTCGACGGGAAGTGGTTGTTAGATGATCATTTTATACAGGTGGTCCGTTGTACAAAATGTAACTTGGTCATAAATAATGTACCTGGTTTGTCTTACATGATGTAAACTTTACTTACAATAATGTGACCCTGTCTTACATACGTGACCTTGCATAAGCCACAAAGGGAAAAGGCCCAAGATCCTTACCTTGTTGGAAATGAACTCATCCAACATGGCCAGTTCAATGATGTCATCAATGATCAGGGTCTCCGGGTACTGCCACTCCGTGGCCTTGATGTTACTCCTGGACTGTGTCTGGCTGGCTGCCCCCGTGTTGGTGTTGGGGCTCTTGTCTGCCCTGGTTGACTTCTTCTTCTGGCGGACGTGGCGCCGTCCTGGGGAGTCCGATTTGAATTTGGACTCATTCTTCTGGTGCAGTGGCAATGGCAGAGTCGGCAATGGCAGTTGAGGGAGCACGCTGATACCCACTGGACATGAGAAAATGAAATTTAAATGGGTTGACAATAAACTACCCATGAAATCTGGTTGAGGTTGAAAACTGCCAGCCTCATATCAAGCGGACTTGCTCCAAATACTGTCAAGTTGTCTAGTGACTAGGCCACTGACACTATGAGAGAGGTGGAAAGTTTTGGTCCACATGACAGAAATGGGTATGAGGTGAGGACAAAAAAAATATGCCAAAGTCTGTGTAGAGACAAAATATTCAAAACGAGCTCCTTTTGTAGACCTAAATGATCTTTTAGATAATGCCCATGTTCTGAGTATTCCAAAAAGTAAGCTTCATGCAAAGTTTTGAGCCTCTGGAGCATGTCGTTTGTTCAGTATCTCGTGCCAAAGGTGCAGAGTTACTAAAATATATAAATAGATATGGCTTACCTGCTTCCATGTTGCGCCTGGGTGGTGAGGTGAGGCCGCCTTCCTCGGATTCTTCTTCACTGGCCTCGGCCTTTCTTCTGCCGCCTACAATGACGATATAAACACCAAAGGTTAGAGGACGAAAGCTTCATCATTAAGTAGCGACTTCCCTAAAGGCATTTTGAAGGCTTATATATAGTTGTTAAAATGCATGACTGTGAGAGTTATTGTAAAAGAACTCAAACAGTATGAATAAGAATGCTTGTCCACAAAATACAGAACAATTTTGATAAAACTTAGTTGTGGATATAAATATTTCAGACTTGCAATTTGAATTTTTCTACAGTGCTTGAAGATAATGACAATACCAATCATTATGATGTTTGCCTACAGAGCCACACAATTCAGAAGAAGGAAAAATGGAAACAACAGTTACCGCAAATTTGCAGGAAACAAATTCTGTTAATAAAATATTTGCTGAATGTTAAGTAAGTTCCTCATCAAATGTGTTTACAAATTAATGAAACATTCCCTAAACATTCAGTCTTGCCTTGGCTGACCGCTTTGACCCAATCCACAATTGATGTACAACTAGTGACAGAATTCTACGATTATCTGAGGTTATGGGTAAAATGAGCGAGATAGCTAGTCTCATTAACAAAATTTCCAACTTGTTATGGAGAAGAACAGATATCTGATCTGACACCTACTATTAACAGATTTATATTTGAGTAAACTGGCATGAAATAGAAACATTTGGGGAAATGGACTTAAAGGCTGCAAGACAAGGGGCATCTTCAATTTCCATATGGGGAAAAGAAGATGTGAGGTAGAAGGATAATGGTGTAAACAATCAAATGTCTGTGTGACTGTAGTCTTGGGAAAGGCTTATGGTGTACACAATCAAATGTCTATGTGACTGTTGCCTTGGGAAAGGCTTATGGTGTACACAATCAAATGTCTGTGAGACTGTTGTCTTGGGAAAGGCTAATGGTGTACACAGTCAAATGTCTATGTGACTGTTATCTTAGGGAAAGTTTATGGTGTACACACAAAAAAATGTCTATGTGACGGTTGTCTTGGAGACCAAAGCCAGTGCTTTTGTTCTCTTGGGGTTTGGAATTGGTTTTTGCCCAGGGAGAGGGGGTGTCCACCATGAAAAATATATAGTAAAATATAAAATAACATAAATCTTAAAGTGAATGAATAATACTTGTCCTGTTTTGAGGAAAAGTCAAGTCATATAAGCTGGACAGAGTGCGCTAGCATGCCTCCTATGCTACAACATAATTTCAAGACCTTTCATAAATAAGTCTAGAAAGAGCAGGTAGGAACAGTACAAATGAAATCCTCTTTCAGGCAGAGAGGAGATGAGACAAATGAGGTAAATTGTTCTGGAATTGTGCGTGCATTTGAAGCACAGCCAGGGATGGCCGCATAATAAAAAAATCCCTATTAAAGCCATTTGTCCTACGTGTATCTCCATCCATTTCAACAATGCAGAATAACATCAACATATTGCCTATAAAGCAGTGAAGAAAGAGTAGGAGCTTTATCAGCAAAACCCTTTGTAATATTAGCAAAACCTTTTGTTTGGTCCAGTAAAACATGTTTATAATCAAAGACTACCTATAACAGTTTTCTGCTCTGAACAGCTCAAGTGTCCTTTACCACATCATGCTGTATTTGTCTCATCTATCATTAGAGACCTTAAAATATTTTGCCTAGAAGAAGTATGATAAATGATAAGTGATATGGAGTGTCCTTTGTGTAGGTCTTTATCCTCTCTCTGTAAGTGTAATGGAATAATGGGTTCGTGCGAGGATGCAGATTCTATCTATAGTGAAGTGAAGGTGGTAGAATTCAGGTGATTGGTATATGTATGCTGTGGATGCAGATACAAAAAGTTTTCCAATACTGGTGAAGGAGTGGATACAAGGATCCGTCTTTGTCACATGCTTCGAGAATTTTTATCTAATTTTTTTTGTCCAAACTAACAGCGTTCATCAGTTCAATCTTTCTTATCATTATTATTATTCTTTAGACAAAAATATAAATAAATATTGCATTTATATAGCCCTTTCCGCCGAAGCCTCAAAGTATTTTACAAAACATTTATTCCCACAGCAGGCATGCCCCCGGGGAGCATACGGTAAAGTGCGGCCTATTAGGTGCAACATTTACCAGCCTATTGCCTGGTTCCCCTTTGCCACCTGGGTAGGTTGAAGCAATTGGAGTAAGTTTTCTTGCATAAGGAAAAAACACAATGTTCGCTGGCCGGAATCGAACCCAAGACCCATTGGTCTCAAGCCCAATGCTCTATCCATTGAGCCACTGTGCCTCCATACAAGCAGTGTATGTTTTTATTTTGTTATTCTCTTTCAAACTTTTAGGAGAAACTAAAATAAACAACCTTAATACTGTATCAAAATACTAGAAACAATTAAGGCACCTTGACAAAAATACTCAGCTAATTGAGTTCGTCAGCAACTTTGATGGCTAAGACTAAACCACTTCTCTTTGATTGAGATGGGATATCAAATCAACTCCAAACTATCATGACAAGTTATAGTAAACACAGCAGCAAAGCAGAAGAGAGTGACAGAAAAGATTGACAAAGCCAGGGGAAATCGGTCCAAGACACATGCTTGGTGCTTTCAACTCACGGCACATCATCATCCTATTCAGGTTGACGGGATAACCTCTCACTTTCAGGCCTACGCCAGCAACAGAAATTCAACAATTTTAATCATGCTTTAAAAAACCCATTAACAACATTTTTGCAAAATTACACTTTTTTTTTCTAAGACTTTTGATGGATGTTTTTAAAGCAGACAAGAGAAAAAAAAAACCATTTAAGATTCTCTTTGCTCTTTAAAAAATATGCACAAAAAACAAACAAACAGAAGGGCTTAAATGTGATGGTGAAAAAGTAGAAAGAAAAAAGATTGACTTCATTTCTAAACAGTAAAAAAATTCAAGACATAACATATGAGCACACATTTTTTTCTTCAACAACTGAGGTATACTGACACTCAACGGGAAATCAAGAAAGCTTGATACAAACGCAGCCTAGAACTCTAGGTGCATGCTTGATACCAATATATCAAGCAGCTCATGAACATTGATGGTAGCTTTTATGATGCCTTACTAAAAATGACGACAAGTACCACAAAGAGACTAAAACAAACATCAATGTTTAATCTCAAGTCAGCTTGCAATCACAGACACCTACACTTATTTCTAAATCCTTTCTTAGGGGAACCAAAGCGTGAGCAGTTACGTCCATATATATAGGTGTATTGCCCCATGCTTAGCAGACTTTGTCATGCCTCCACAGACATAGAAGATGTGTCTTCCATGCAAAGAGAGACTTTAATCATTGCCATTCAATTTCGTTCATTTGCATTTATGATTTCTTGCATTACTTTTCTGTGTGCGTTTTTGTTTTTGTTTTTTCCATATTTTCTTTTGATGGAGACGTGTACTCACTTTTGCGGCCCAAAAACTTCAACGATTTCCGGTACCTGGTTTCTGCATCAGCAGATGAGCACACCATAAAGAACACAGATTATTGTGTTGTGGACACAAAGTTGTCAGGGAGTGCCAAACTTTGAACTACATACAAGGCAATATTGGACTGGGCTTATTTTCCCCTTTTCAGTACCAAGGACAAGAACAGAAACCTTAAAAGTACTGTATGCAGAAAATTTAAACACAATGTTTGAAAGCAAGAAATTTAAGAGAGGCAACAAAATGGATACATCATTTCTGGGGTTTATCAATCATACGGGACAAAACTGTCTTTAAAGTCAAGACAAACAGTGCCCTCAAAAGTATCAAATTCCATTTCTGACAAAGTAAAAAGGGACGTTGGAACAACTTTTGTTTTGAAATATAAAGAGAATTAGTAATCCAGCCAACACTAAATATATTATGTTTGCTTGAGTAAAAGTGAATCCCTAACAGTTTTGGATACTTTAGCATGAGATGAAAAATAATTACGTTATGACTAAATATACAAATGGCCTAAGTCAGGAGTATTTCAATTACAAGGGTTGGTTTGTTGGGTTTTTTTTATCATGGATAAACATACACTTTATAGTGGAGTGAATGCTAAGTATTTTGGGAGGGAAATTATGGAAATGCTCCACCACGATTTTCAGATAAGATACATTATCTTACAAACAAAACATTATTGCCATGAACAAAAAGGACACTTTGTAGAAGTGTCTAAATCAGTTTCCTGAGATATTATTACCAGACATTGCAGTGTAATTCAAGACAAGAGATGAATGGTTTTAACGGTGTCTTAATTGTCTTTTATACACATCATTACGAAACACTACAGTGAAATTTAAGACAGAGATGAATGGTTTCCGCACATATTATTACCAAACCCTGTGGTGCAATTAAAGACAAATAAGTATTTAAGGAGACAGAGAAAATAACTGCATATTGTGACTGATGGAGCCGTAGGAAATACGGACTGGTCTGCATCGGAAATAGGGACTGGTCTTCATCTGTGAAAACAGTTCATAGGTTTTCCTAATTTTTAACTCCTCCCCTTATTCCTGAGAACCAGTTTGAATTTCTGAAATATGTAACCCCTCGATGATCTTTGTTATTTCAATAGCTTGCAAGAAACCAAATCAAAAATATCACAATGAAAATAAAAGACAATACATGTATCTATTCAAATATTTAAGAATAAATAAATAGATCTAGATAAATAAATATCAAAAAAAAAAAAAAAAAAAAAAAAAAAACACCCCCCTC
>JBCJKF010638418.1:0-12966 GCA_039654545.1 Plocamopherus ceylonicus | reverse complement strand
TATATTTTAAACGAAAGCCATCGCGTTGATTGTGCCAACTATTTAAGCAAAGGTCATCGTGTCTTTCCGATTCTGACGTCTTTTCGATCTGCACCTTCAAACGGTGAATGTCAAGGTTGTACTTTTTTTAGGAGCCAGCAAATTTAATTTTCAAAGAATGTCTTTAATTATCATATAAAAATAACGTACGGATGGAGAATTAAAAAAAAATCAAGCGCGTTTCACTTTTATTCATATGACGTATGAATAAAAATGAGCCCCGATTGAATGTGCAAAGCATGACGCTGACGAAAAACATTCTGACGTCGTTGACTCACAATGAGCCTCAGTAATTATTCGCGATGTCGAAAGCTTGGCGAAGAGCGGAGCGGCGGGTGCTTGTCGTGCAAACGTCTCGCCGAGAATGGGACGAATAATCGCGGCGAAACGCCCGCACTTTATTCAATGCATTTATGGAACACGAGCGAGAAACGATGACGGATAAAAGGTAGCGTGAATTCATCGGGCTATTTCTTTAACCGTGATTCCTGCGAAAACTATATCTCGTAGCAGCAGCAGCGCACGATGACGCGCGCAACGAAATGTCACGATCACGTGCACGGCGCAAATCAATAAATGCAATGTTATGCTCTACATCTTCGTTCAAAGTAGCGCGTGAAGTTTTATGTATGACGAATGTATGATGTAGGAATAGATGAGTGCGTAAGATTTTGCGTGCAACTATGTCGATTTATAAATGCTGTGCCAGATTGATTGTGCAGTCGTATAAATATATTAGTGTTACTATATCGAAACGTGAAAACATCAATGACTCAACGATATGAGCGTGTAAATAAGAATGTGAGTCGTGTAGAACAACACATGTTATAACACAGAATTATTAAACGTAATTCCCTCTCCATGTATTACATGCTAACAAACTTCTATATAATATATTTCAAATTAGTATTCTTTAATACTATAAGAAAAAAATAAATTGATATATTTAATATCACTATTAATAAGACAATGTATATCCATAATAATTTATAGCATGTGCGTGACGTTTCAACACGAAGCACGCATTTTGCGTCCAATATTTCCGTAATTTACATTCGCGATCTTCGCTTCAAGACGTGCGATCGCGACGAAAAGGAATCGTTGGACGTTTGTTTCCGTTTCGAGCGATAGACATTCAAGAAGGAAGGAAATTTATGGGAGTGTCCCAATGCGAGAATAAAACTTGGTCTATCTTTCCGTTGAGAGCGGGGAGGGGAACCGGATTTCCGAAAAAGGGAAAGCGCGGGATGCAGGTTGCCTGTGCGCGTCTCGTCGCACGCACGCACGCACGCCAACGCGACTGCGATAAATTATGCGAGAGGAGGCGGGTCACAATATAGGGTAGGGGCTACCATAAAAGAACCTGTTACGTTCCAGATATTAGCCCGACGAGCACGTACAAAATCGGATGCATTACAAGTGGCAAGAGAAGCGGGGAGAAGAGGAAGCGGGGGACAAGCCATCCTTGCTCCCACCCTGACATGTCGTGACGTATACGCGATCGCGATGAATGCTGGTAGAAAATAAACGCAAACAGGGTCATCGGGGTAATCCTCGATGCGGTTAATGGCACCGTCACAGTTACACAATAAATAAGTACAGGTTTTATGAACATACTGTTGTGGCTGCTTTTAAGAGCGAATTAAATCTTGTATTAGAGCGATTAGTTACACATAATAAAAACACTATAAATGTAATATGCCGTATTCTCCAAGAATTTTTATTCTCAAAATATGTTATACTATCACCACACTTTTAAAAAATAAATCTTCTCCAGTTATTTCACTATATTTTTTTATTAATTTTTCTGTTTTATATAAATATAATTTTAAAAAAATTTCTCTGTGCCCGCGAAATTTTGTTCGATGTTCTTATTTCTCTCATTTTTCCAGAGACGAGTAAAAACCGAGTATCATCAGCGGTTCTTTATTCCTGTTTATCGATCGACAGGAGAGAAAACCGGTATGTGTACTGTACGGTGTTTCGTGTAAAACGGGCAATACGCGCAACAAAGAATGGCTCCGTACCGTAATTTCGCACCAGCCGACGCGTACCTATTGTAATTACGAACCGGGTAAAAACGGCATTCCGTGCATGGAACGCGAATAAGGCGCCACAAACTGTAACGATCGTGCATCACGGGACACAATGCAGACAACAATACCCGACGACGAAGGCGTGACACAGACAATTTTAGCGCACATTAAGGGGTAAAAATAAAACCAGTGCTCACGAACGATGTCTCGAATGCGCTTAAATTGTTCTTCAATGAGACTGCGCGAATTATCCGCACGTATTATTGTTTTGGCATCAAAATTCGTAGCAAGCATTAATACATGTAACATCGTAACGTCATTTGTACTCGTGACTAATTGTGAGTCACGTCAAGTGCTCAGAATCACGAACTAATATATTTCTTTAGCTATGGCGTGACAATACTAATCCACCTTGAACCTGCAATCTTTAAATTGTATTTACGTTTGATAAAAAATGATCATTAATCCGGATCATAAAAGTGACTATGATCGACGATTTGATTCGTAAACGTCATTGCTTTAGGTTTTTGTAGATTGAAAAAAGCGCGATTTAAAAACAGATTCGCATGACAAGGAAGTGACGAAAATTAGCGACGAAAATTTCAATTACATCTGTCACAGCTGATCCGAAACGGCCGTCAAACCCACGATACGAAACCGCGATATTGTGCAAGTTGTGTGGTTTCCTGCTCCGCTTTAATCTTCTTACACGATATAGCACGGTATATTACAGCGGCTGAGAAATTATGCGGCAATCACCTCGTTGCAGTTGCAACGTAGCAAATGTGTCATATGTGTCATACCGAGTGCACTGCATTTTATCGTGGTTACGCTCGCGATGCATCATATAAAAGTCACTATTGCTGTGCGACGGATTGGAGAATTAAAGCAAAATTTCGCAATTTATATAGATTCGTATCAAAACTGTCTCCATATATATTCGAAATTATAAGAATGCCAAATATATCAGAGATATAAAATTGTAATATTTTAAGAAAGTTTTAAATAAAATTTAAATAAAAATCATAGAAATTGCATAAAAAAATATAATAATAAATTAAATTATATATTAAACTATGCAAGAAGAAATAATAAACATAAATAAATAAACGAATAATTTTCATATATCAAGTTCTCGATACACGTACATACGCCCTATATCTGTCGTTTGCGATGATCACCGATCACTTTATTCTCTCTTAATCATCGCCAATTAATATCGATTGAAGAACATCGTTATACCTCGATGTACCATATCGGGCGGCAAAGTCGAGAATAACTTTTCTAATGAAACAATGAGAATCGCGCGCGTGTGAGATTCTATCACTCGAAATCTCTTGACAACGCGCACACACTGCATTCAAAAGCACGTCGCTCTCTACTGATGGACGAACGATGCCATAAACGAATCGAACGGCAACGAGCCGTTACGTCGCACTCCTCAAAGAAGAGAGAAGGAAATGCACCCGACACATTTTTGGTACGTAGCGTATCGCGACGATTATATCGATGACTATCTCTATAATACGCATTAACATATCTGACTAATGTAAAATATAGTTATGTATGAAAACTGATCATATGTCACCAATCTCCAAGAAAAATCAACAAACAACGTAACAAGTATATTAATAAAATCGATTAATAAAAAATATTGTAGCTGTGTGAATTTTTCTATCTCGTTCATTTATCAGTTTTTTTTTTTTTTTTTAATAATATGCCTGTCTAAAAAAGTATTGTGTTTATAATCCATCAATTTTTTTTTTTCTTTAATATTTTATTAATATTTTATTTAATTATTAATTATTTATTTAATATTTTATTTAATACTATATCGCGCGCGCGTAGAGTTCATAAAGAAAAAATATTTATGGAATAAAAAGGGATTATTATGACAATTTTTCTAAAATATTATGGTTTTACAGTGACAGTTTTTATATTTGTCAAAAAATTGTAATTTACCAGTACAATTAAATTTTTCTGCAAAGTTCACTAAAATTTGAAAGATATTTATGACGTGTTACCGCGCATAACATATGCGAGCCTCAGACTCTCGCGGACACTACCGTTAGCACTTTATTAAAAGTCGTACATCATTGATCAAACTCTCTCGCGCCTGTCTATCTGTAATCTTACGATCTACCAGACGGCATCAGCGAGGTATATAATGTGTCGCATAAAATCAAACAATATTATTCAACTAGTTCAAATTATTCCATATCTCGATAAAAAAATTTAAACGATGCATTGTCAAACACTTTTAAATTAATATTGGCATAGTATTGTTCGCTTTCTTTACAAACTAAATAATTTTTAATTTCTAAGAATGACATTTCCACCAATCGAGTCGAAAATTAATTCGCGGTCATATCCGAATAGAGACTCTACGAACCGCTAAGCTCGCGGAAAGAACGAATAAATGGGTTATGCGTGCTCGTGTCTCGACATATCGTTCTTTTTTCACGCACAAGAGACGCATAACGGTTCGCGCATATATTCGAGTCCACGCGTGCACGACTACATTAATCGACATACATCAAACAACAACAACGTGCTTTAATGGCACGACTGACAGTTTACTGACTGAAGTGGCGCAATCATTAAACTCGACACTCCGACATCACCGGAGATATTTTGTCGGCGAAGCAGACAAGAAAGGATAATGACCCATCTCATCGCGTTAAGTGCATCGATTAGAGCGCACACGATCCTATCTTATCGAGATTATATTTTCTCTTTTTTTTTTTTTTAGCAATGCATCGATCACTTTAAGTACCTCTCTGTTTTTAAAGCACGCTCGGAGAAGAAATCTACGAGATGTTAAAAAAAATATTATTTTCGGATGCGGAAAATTAAAAAGTACACGAATATGTCGCAACTAAACTATATTATTATCTTAATGGAAATATATCCGTCAAAAAAACAATACGTAATTTTCGTTTTAGGATGACTGTGCGAGAAATAAGTGTCAGCTATGACATTAGAAACAGACTATAAGAAAGATAGCACCGACGGTATCATGACATCGGTACACGGGCATTTACTAATCGATAGTAGCTACACAATTTGCGTCTCAAGGAAAACGCTCGACTAGTGCGTGTAATTTAATGTTAAACTATGCGTAATTCGATCGACTATGGACGACAACGCGAGACTCCACGGCTGGTTCGCCTCCGCGAAATGCTGATACGGTACGAGTAAGTTTTAAAATTCGATGACCCGTTCTCGCCATAATCGCGAAGAAAGTACAACGCTCAAGGACGATGATAATCTATACGAGTCGAGATTTTAAGAAACTTTATTATGACTCCGTTTCTGGAAAAGAAACGAACGTTTAAACCCCTCGTTCGAACGACGAGTCATCGATCGATGAGTCGCGTGTTCGGCAATAATACCTAAAATATTAAAACGCATTTTATAAATAATATGAGACGGACGAATTTGCTCCGTTAAAATGACATTGATTTATAATAATACATTACTAAAGAAAAACGGGAATTAACTTATAATCCGGAGCAGAATATTTATAATTCCCGCACATATAAAAGAGCACATATATAACTTTATATTACCACTTCAATCAATTCATCAGTCGTATTAAATGCCGTTACAAGCACGTTGAAATACAAAAATACACCTGCACACATTATCAGGTGTAAATGGCGAACACTACGCACATACACATTTTCTAAATCGGAGCAGGACATTTCAAAAACTTCTCATCTGTCTTCAGAACGCGTTCCAAGTACCGATGAGATCATACAACTCCGAAATTTATAGAAAGAATTGATTTTAATACCTAAGAAAAATCCTCGCAAGATAACCTCCTAGAAAGCCGGTGCGAACGTGATCGATGGGACGATCTTGGCTGCGAACTACTTGTAACGCAAAGGACACTGGCGGCACTGGCGTGATCCTTTCGTGTGTCCTGGAACGCGCGTGTTTACCTGCCCGGAAAGACCCCACCCTCGGCTCTAACTCTCGCGAGCGCACAGGCAAGCGTATCTCGAGAAAAGAAGGAAATCTCGCTGGGATCGCGAGGAGGAAGGAAATTAATGTAGGAAGAAGGAGCGCGAGGCTCGCGCTTGTCACGTAGCGCGTGCACAAGAGGGTTATAATATTTACTCACGGTATATGTGCGTCCTACTTATGTCAGACTCCAGGATGGTCGGCGGACGATGTTTCCTAATCGAAACCGATGCCGTACGTGCACGTCCCGACGCATTCACTTCACTTCGCACGTTTCCAGTGTGTTCCGGGATGCGTCCTGCGAATCCCTTCCGTCCACGCGACCGCAACGGCACCCGTCAAACGCGACACGCACCCGCCATGTTGCTACGGCGACACTAGCGCCGCCCGCTAGCGCGACGGTCAAGTTACACAGCGCGCGAATTTTTGAAAGTGCTACATTTTCCTTTTATTATCGCATTTGAAAATTAATTCAAAGAGATCATGGGAAAAATCATAATAAGAAAATAATAATTATTATTTGATAAATAAAATCTCCATCGACAATTAATCGATGAGAAGCGTAAAAGATGAAACCTGGAAATTTTCGCGGGGCACTAAACATATATATTACATTCCTTCCCCTTTTCCGACCTTCGATCGGGCGGATGTTTTTCGTGAGAATAATACGCCGAGTCGTCGGATTATCGTCGCTGCGTGATATCAGATGCACGAAACGAGCTATAGCCAATTCTTTAAATTTGAACATTGTCGCAATTTTTGTGGTATGTATACACGAACGCGCGTCAATCATTTATAAGCCGATATTTATTGATCGTGACGATTTACGCGATCGCGCAATCTTCGCGATTACAATACCTTCCACTTTTCACTTATTATGTTCGCAGGTACATACACACGTACCACGACTGACCACGTGGGTTGCATACACCGAGTAACGCAAGCACTACATTCATTCAGCGAGTGTATCACGTGATACTGTCATCTGTCACATTGAGAACGTGATCGAGACGAGATACACCGGAGGTTTCACCGAGAATCTACGCGTCGACGAAAGAGGTTAGGTTGCCGATCGTAAATAGTATCACATGCATTCGAAAATTGCGAATCTCGTTTTGAGACTACTAGAGTGAAAAGGTAGGGAAAATGCAACATCGTTAATTGCATAAATCATACTTTAAGATTTCTTATCAAATCAATTACCGATCAAAATTGTTGCGCGATAGAAATATGACCAATTACTTTACAATAGCATGAAAAAAGTATGATATTATAAAATAAGATTAAGAGAATTTATACGGAAATATTTTGTCTATATATCGCCGATGCTCTGAATCTAAAAATTGTATGTGTAGCTTGTTAACAAAAGAGAGAATAGATATTCAAGTTATTTTTACATTGATTAAGCTTGACAAAGATAGGAAAATATGGTGGATCAAGGCCTGTTCTCGGAACACATATATAGCAAGAAGTTTCAAGAAGAATTCAAAAAGTACTGGCACTCCCAATCTGATTTTAAAAATGTCGATTTTGAGATCATATCAAAGCCTTTTAGGATCTGTAGAATATCAAATTTTTTAAAAAACGAGAGATTTATAGAGAATTTAAAATGTGAATTGGAAAATCTTGATCATAAACGTAAAGTTACTGATCTCTATCAATTTGAGAAAACTGATGATTTATTTGATGCCTCCGACTACTGTACCCAACTGTTGTACAAATCTTTCCAGAAAGATTTGGCACTATGGATGGAGCACAATACAAATATTAAGCTAAACAAAACTATCTCAATGTCAAGTGCTCGTTACTATGAAACAGATTATTTATTGTGTCATGATGATAATATGGGTGATAGAAGAATAGCTTATATATTATATTTGTCGAAAGGTTGGACAGAAGAAGACGGAGGTGCTTTAGATCTTTTTGATACGGATGAACATGGTTCACCTATGAAAGTAGTAAAATCATTAATTCCAGAATATAATTCTCTTGTATTCTTCGAAGTTTTAGACAATTCCTATCATCAAGTAGCCGAAGTAATGACCGATGATAAATGTCGGTGGTCAATTAATGGTTGGTTTCACGGTCCTTTAAAAGAATCTTACCAAGTTAAATCACCAAGACCTGAATCAATAAAATATTTCATAGAACCGAGCACCACCGAAGTAGAATTAAGTTCTTGGATCTCTAAACGTTATTTATTACCCAACATAATGGACCAAGTTCACGAGAATGTCATGAAAGAATCTTACACATTTCTTGAAAACTTCCTGAAAGAATCTATATACAAGCAAATTGCGAATGATTTGACGTCACAAGATATTAGTTGGCAGATTGTTGGCCCTGCGGACATACGTCATTATGAGATAGCCGATGAACAAACCTTACCAAAACTATTAAAAGATTTTTATAATCTATTTAAATCTATCTCCTTTTTTCAATTGCTACGAAAATATACGGGACTCGATCTTGTGCCTGACAAGAAGACGAAGAGGCCTAAGATGACGATAGAATTGCAAAGATGGTCGGCGGGGTGCTATACATTATTGTATGATAAATCGCTATTGAAAGATGGCTCACATGCAGTAAAAACTCCCCAACTCGACGACGTAAATATTACAGCATCGGCTGGTGCATCGACATCAAAATCTTCGACTGAAAGAATCTTGAATACAAGTCAATTGAAAAGGAAAAGGATCGGCTCTTCTTGTCCAACTGTCACAAATATGTCTCATAAAAAGGTAACTAAATATCTCGAAACCCAGTCTGATGTTAGCACGCAATCTTTGAGTCGAGAACAGGATCTTGGACATGGCGCGGATGCGAGCGAAACTTCTTCGCTTCAAGACGAGAATTTGTCTCCTAATGACACATCCAGTGACAGCGAGAATGATTCCATCAATAACGAAGAATACACGCTTGATTTGATAATACAATTTCACACGGAAAACGAACAGGGAGTACCAAAAACAAAAGATACGATAGATTTTATAGATCCTACTCAAGAGCAAGGCACTCTAATTCAAATACCATCATTAGATAATCATCTTTGTCTAGTGTATAGATCATTGATGGTATATCGTCTTCAACAGTATCTAAATCATCTCTATGAAGGCTATTCTTATAATTTGATATGTTCATATTATGAATAATCGCGCGTAATGTAGTATTAAACTTTCCTTATAAATTGACATCGTTCTAAAAAAAAAGAAAGACCAAAATTATTTTTTAATTATTTGATTTTGTTAACGAGAATAATCTTCAAGATCAAGATAATAATATTTGTTAATAATATTTGTTTTGCGAATGAATTGTAAATATAATATTCGTATTTTAATAAAATTTATCGTATGAAACAAATTTCTTATTTTCTTTTTAGTAACAAATACGTTAGACATGATAGCTAGGTATGCATGAAAAAAATTGCGGATATTATTCACGAAAAAATTAAGAGATTAATTTAATAAATATACCAATAAAGAATATTAATAGTGATGTTAAATAAAATAATTAGTAAAGATATATAGTACATAAATATATATTCCAGCCAAAATATTTTTTTTAATTTTTGAAAGGAAAGGGAATCAATGTAGTATATAATAATACGCGTTAAAAAAATGTGGTGCAATAAGCAATTATCAGCGATTTATAGACTTGCGAAAAGTTTGCGGCGATCTTGCTAAGGTAAAGGTTAAGATTATAATGCACAAAAACATATACAATCATTTATTGGATGCATTATATACATGGCGTAAAAGAAAATCCTTTATTTCACTTGCGAGAGTCACAGCAAACGTTTTCGGGATTCATGCAATCATAAAGTCGGATGCGAGGAATCGCGCCAAGGGATGTTTAAGAGAAAAGTTTCCCTCGAAACTTAAGATTCTCATTTCAAATATATGCCGTCTATGATATAGTCAGACTGGAAACTTTTCTTTCGCCCATCCGCAAGTTTGTGAAAAATACGATGGGACATAGCACACAATTCGTGTGTGCATAAAAAAAATATAACTCACGCGTTTCTCCTTGCGAGAGCGATTGCGATTCTTTTGTCACTTGTAAAGTCTCGCGACTCGAGCCATTCGTGAAGGAAGCAGGAGAGGATGAGAGAAAGGAAAGATCGAATGAAAAATGAAGGCTTACGCTCTGCGATGATTACACTCGGTGGTTTCAGGTTCTTGCACTTGAATCCTAGGTCGTGGCAGATTCGGTTGTCCCGCTACGCCATCCTTGACTGCGGTCTTTGACGTAACCTGAGACGTGATGAACTGTTTTAGTACGAAAACTACGACACAGCGAGATCGTAATTTTGCGCAAACACGAGTGGGTGGTTTAAAGAAGCGTTAAAGGAGTTTAGTTGCTCGTCGAATTGAATGAGGAAACGTTATCTGCCCCGTGTTTCTCTCGCGTCGTCTTCTATTTTGAGAACGATCAAGTTCGCCGGAAGTTATTAATGGGCGCACCTTCGATACGGTTCCGTTCCAGGTGACTTCATCGGTCATTCTTTAAGTGATCATTAAATTCGTTCCTTTAATTGATTGTTTAACTTATCATAAAGATTTAATAATTTACAATTACAAATTTGTCATATTTCTTTTTCGAAGACACGTATATATTTTTACAAGAATTTTTAAAATTATTATCACGAAGTATATGTTATTCATTTTTTGATATGATGCGTTTATATCTTATGTATTTATTGTTATCCCATCACTGTAATTAAATTATTGGCAAGACGCGCGAAGTGGCGCTAAGTATGTACAATCCCATTGACAGATTCGTTACTCATAATTAGATGATATTGATTAAATACGTGAGACGGAATCAGGACCTTTATTCAGATCGTTGTCCGCAGATTACTAATCACCTGGGACGTGGAGGCAATCCCAGCCATTCGTTTCCGTAGCTCGTTCAATTGCAGCTCCTGTTGAAAGCTGACATCGCTCTCCTGCGACTCCTCTCGCCTGCCGCCCTCGATCGATTCGGTCGAGTACTCGACCTGGATCCAGGGACAAATCGTCGGCGACGATTGCAGCGAGCCCTTGCTTCCGGGTCGGGAGAGGCGCGGGGAGAGTCGTCTCAATAGTGACACGAGTTTCGATCTATGACGATACTTTTATCATTCTTATCGCGGAAAATGTGACGAGAATAAAGTATAGTGAGAATAATTTTTCATAATTACATGGAATTTTTTTTATCAAGCGTCTCTTTTTTTTTCAAACAGCCTTTAATGCATAAAATTGAAAATTTCACGGAATATTTTGACTTATATATCTCAATATTTTTATATATTAAATCTCGCAATATCTCTCAATTATATCAAACAAAAATTTAGTACTTACACTGCATAGGTTTCAGACATTGCTAATTACACGTATATGTAAGCAATTTTCCTCGGCGAGATACATTTCCGAGTTCTACATTTTCATCGCGTGTCTTTCGAACAAACATCATTATCAACTTTTCTTTCAACAAATTAATAGCCGTAACTCGCGTTTCTCCGGTATTCTCCTCGCTGCGTGTATGACTTCGTTGCGATTCACCCGTTATATTCAATTTTGAAGTTTCCCTTCCTCTCTCTGTCATTAAACCTGCTAGTTTCCTTTCTTGACTCTTTACCGTTATACTTTTCTACTCGTCTACCGTGCGAAACAACGGCCATCCCGTTTCAAATGAGCTTATTATAAATTATTCCCTTTTGTTGCGTGCGCGCGAAACACGCGAGGCGCGCGAATTAGCATACCTCGTGCTCGGCGTTTGAAGATGATCGGAAGTGAGAGGCGCGCTCCTGGAGAGCTGCTCGGCGCTTCGCGTTGCGTTCCTCCAATGGAGCTGATTGGAGCCGAAAGTGACAGATCTCCCTACTCTCCAGTCCAGGCTGCTACTCTGTCTGGCTTGCAGTTCTGAAAAAGAAAACTGTATATGATCCATGCGGAAATTTTAAAAGCCATAAACTTTTAGCACACATACTTTAGTTGCGACAAGGAAGATCTTATATAAATCTCATTTGCATATTCGCAGGAAACCGCATATGATCAAATATTATACTCTTTATTTAATTCATATTTTCCACTGATGAAGAATAAAAAAAAGGAAATTTTTTAAATAAAAAATAAAATCGACCATATGTAAGTGTTATAACTTTCGAAAAGATTGAAGAGTGTAAAAGTATTAAAGAGAAACTTTTGTCTGGTAAAATTAAAAAAAAAAATCAATTGCTATTGAGTACTTGTCAACTCCCCTAGTTCGCTAATGATTTTATGAGTCATAGTTAATGGATTACCTTGTTCGTTGGCGTTCTGGCCGACCCTCCAATCCAGAGAATTACTATTTCTATTCACGCTATAAATGTTATCACAGGATTTGGTGGCAAGGCATGTCGCGTGATGACGACGTCTCAGCAGTCTTGATACTGGTCCCAAATTTCTACAAAAAAATCAACATTTCTTAGGTCGACGTTTTACCTCGCGTATAAAAAAAAAAGAGAAGATTTTGCATACGACGCCTATGCCTTATCAATATATGACGTAAAGTAATATACCAAAGCACACGATAAAAAAAAAATCGATCAAATGTTATCTCGGTAAAACTGATTTCGCTTTATCGTGATAAGAAGATATTCCTTTAGTCTCCCGCGATATAGCGATCGAAAAAAATGTACTAACTTCTTGAAGCGTCGCGTTTGCTCGATCGGCGGCTTGTTCTCGGCAGTCGGTCCACTGGCCGCTTCCGGTTCCGGGCAATAAGTGCCTACTCGCACATGGCTGTATGTAGCGCGCAGCTGCACCCCGTCCAGCGGCCGGAAGTTGCTCCGCTCGATGGACGAGACGCGCACAATCTCGATCTTCGGCCGCGCCTCACCTCCGCTTTTCCTCTCCATGATCGACTGATTTAGCGGTGTCGTCCTTCCTCATCGACGACG
>JBCJKF010637309.1:0-12968 GCA_039654545.1 Plocamopherus ceylonicus | reverse complement strand
CCTCCCCCCCCAGCCTTTTTTGGGGGGGGGGGGGGGGGGACTCAATCTATTTTTGGCCCAGAAAGCCAAGGAGGACCATTTGTCTATTTCTTAAAAAAAGAAAAAAAGAAAAAAAATTATTCAAGGCAGGATGGAGGAAAAATCTTATGTACTGTAAAGAAAAATGAGGAGGTGAGGAAGAGAGGGCAGAGTAAAGGAATAATTTGTGGATAAACAAGATTTGAGAGGCAGGGGGAGAAGTGGAGAGGAATGAGGAGACTGACAATTTCAGGCTTTAATAATATCTAGATGTAACTGTTGCTAGAGTTCTCTTTTTTTATAATCCTAACACTATTATTATTATTTCGACCATTTTCAATGCTGGCTATCTAAGATCAATTTAACTTTGTCGCCTATTTCATGTATGATGTTATTATATGTTGCAAATAAGGTCCTAGTATACATAAAGCAGTCTGTGATCTATTCATTATCCAGTTTAAAAGTTGGTACAATACTTTGTCCTATGTCACTTATTTATTTCTCAGTGTAAATTTTAATACATGTACAACAGTTTTGTTTGTCATTTCAAAAATGTGAAAAGCAAATTCCAATTGAGCATTAAAACCCCATTCCATTGTATTTTTTAAAATATATTTGTGTTCATTTTTCCATTTTTGATGCCATTCCATGAATGGTCTTAATTCATTTCAGTTCCATATGCAAAAATAAAAAATCACATAAAAACACACAAAACAAAAAAAAAGGGAGAAAAAATGCTTGACAAAAAAACAAAAAAACAAAAAAACAAAGCGATACAAACAAGAAAAAAAGGAAACAAACGTGAATAACTTTGAATCATATCAATACAGTCGAAGCCATTGATAAGCATAGCGCTTTGGGGGGGGGGGGGGGGGAGAGGAGGGAGAATTCTTTGCTTCTTACTGAAGCGTGCTTTGGTCCGAAATGGCCAGAATTACACCTCCCTGCATTATTTGGGATAGTATTAGTATAATGTATGACTTCTTACGATTGAAGATTTTCCCTATTATTCACTTTATGCTGCCCATCATGCCAACAATGATGAAAAAACCTTTAGTCTTTAGACCAACATGTCCAGTGCTTGAGAAGTTCTTTTTTTTGTTTTTTTTTTATTGTTGTTGCTTTTTTGGTTTTATCAAAGTGTTGACTATGGGCACAGACATTGGGCCCATCACCATTGGAAAGCTTTCATGGATGGATATACATGTGCTTCATCCATTCATCCACCTGTCAGTCAAGCTGCATGTCTTAGTCTTTATAATAGCTGACAAACTCATATAGCTGAGTATTCTTGTCAGAGCGCCCTAAGTTAAATTATTCCAGAATTTTGATATTAGTTTAATTTCTGTCTGAAATCCTCTTTATCTCCACTGTATTTTACATTGGTTGGGAGTCCATTCCATAATCTGAATATATTCCACAATCTGAAAGTACGAAGGAAACATGAATACAAAAAATGTCATTCCGCTTGGATGAACTTCCATCCTATTGTTATCTTAATGTCCATGTAGATTGATAAAGAAAGCTCTAGATGGTGCTGGCCACCCCTATCACAAGCATGCACCTATACACACACAGACACACACGCACATTCTGACAACATCCATCTATCCATCCGTCCTTGACACCAGTTCAGTAATGAATAGATTTTATGGGTGTTGTCATTAAAATATATCATGTAGCCTTAAAAACATCAACATTTTCTTCTTGGGGGCTGAGAAATTTGCAATTGACAGTAATGTTCAACAGTCAGTCAGTCAGTCAACAGCATGATGAATATATATATGAGCAGTGACCCTGAACTTGGGATGGAGCATGCTTGAGGCCAGAGTGACCGTGCTTCAATGTATGAAGTTAATTAACATAGCAAAAAAAAAAAAGAAAGAAAAAAGAAATTGGTGAGAGTGAATTTGTGTGCTTGAAGCTAAAGCGTGTTTGAAGACAGTATCTATGATACTGCTTATCTGAGGTATCGACTGCATTTATATGAGAGAGTCAAACAGAAAACACAAATAATGACTGTATGGTGAGAGAGAGAAAATATGACATCGTTAGACTGGGAGATGGGCGTGGGCATTGTTTCTGAAAAGTAAAATTAGGGACTGATGAAAAAATAAAGAAAGAAAAAGACATAGACAATGAAAAAAAAAATTCACAAAATGGGTAAGAAAGATGGGGTAAAAAAGAAAAAGAGAAAGGGTGAAAGAAAAAGAGAAAGAGAAAGAAAAAAAAGATAAAAAAAGGAACAGAGAAATAAATAAAAGCAAACAAGAAATTAAATAAAACAAAACAAAAAACAAGGAGAAAAACAAAACATTGGTAATGCTGAATAACAAGATATGCCAACAACTTCTTCCTTTCTCTATCGATGACCAAAGTGGTCTAGTTTCATGGGACTTAACGATAGATCAATATAAAAGTTTATAAATAAAATTTCCTAGCCCATTGTTACAAGAAATATATCTGAGGCAAATCCTTCTCTGCCAATCCATACACAATACATTCATCACTTAGACTTTATCTTTACGTTAACTAGGCGCAACATTTTTTCTTTCATTTTTCAGTTTATGAAGAAATGAGATATCAATATCAATAAGAATCGTTATGAACAATTACTTAATCTGCATGTTGCAAAGAAAATTGATAAAAAAATACCTAAAAACAAAACAAAACTAGGAGTAAAATTTCAGTAATAGCATTGTGGTCAATCATTTGTAGGGTCTTCAAGTACAGTGGAGTTTAAGTTTAAGCAAAGAAGAGAGGTTTATTGATTGAAAAGAAAAACAAAATTCAAAAAGTGATGCGAAAAATAAAAGCGATGAGTTCCTTAATTTTAGCATCAGTATACAATCAAATGAAGATCCTAATCTAAAAACTTTCTCAAAGTGTAATCGCCAACAAAACAATAGACAGCCTATTCCAAATGCAACATATATGTATATATAAAATCATATATTACAAATATATGCAAATATATATATTATATTGTTTGCTTTCTGAATGGCTTAAAATGAATCAATCATATATATTCTTTTAATGTAAATGATTCCAAACTAAAAATATATAGTGGAACACTATTTTCTACTTTAACTTAAATTGTTGGTGTAAATTTCTTTTCCCTACCGATGAAATGTACAACAAGTTTTCCTATAATTTACTTTGATACATTCTAAATAATACACAAATATAAAGTTGTAACTTAAACTCATAGCAATTTTGTGTTATATGTCGAAGATAAAATACAATAAACAAAACAAAATGGAAGCATTGAGAGTTGATATATAAATAATTCTGGAAAAAATAAAACATCTGATTTGGAAGTTTAAAGAAAGAGAACTGAAAGAGCCATTTCACATAAAAAGATTAAATATCATAAATGCAACAGAGAATAACACACACAAACGCTAGAAAAGAAAACAAAACAAAACAAACTGTGATACCATGATTGCCTTAAAATATCCAAAAGAATATAGATCTAGCTTTCGACGTGCCTTACTTAGATAAGTTGAAAAGGAAAGAGGGTCACTTTTTCCATTACCTTCAATAATTCTCTCAAAATTTCCCTCATCTGAAGGATTTGATCATGACAAAAAATATATATAAAAAACAGGTATTTTTTTTAACAAAATTAGATAAATGTAAGTTAACAGGAAATTTCTTGTGGATAAAAATGTGCCAATATGGAGTTCAGTTAAGATAAAAGACAAATTATGATGGAATAAATTAGTAAAGCCTGTTGAGCTTGTCATATGGATTAGATAATGACTGTGAGGCAGCGCAGATCAATAAATCATAATGGTCTCTAAAGGCCCCAATGTTATTCTCTAGGCACCCGCAATCTAACGAACACTTTTAGCCATGTATATGCATATAACTAGATCTAGATCATTTGATCCTATTATTTATTTACCCCAATGTTCTCAGATATGAATACTGGGAGAGCTGCATCTGAAGTGCATCAATGTTAAGGGCAACTGAAATAATACTAGTGTCATTTTGAGGCATCATGCAATTAAAGTGCGAAGATTTCTTTCCCCAAGCACCAGTTTTTTCTTCGCTTGGCTTGGAAAAGTACAAGGGAAAAAAATTATCAATGTAAATTTTTATTTTTCTTCCCTTTTCATCCCAAATTCTTTAACTAGTCAATGTTTCTGACCACCATTGAATGTAATCTGACTTTGAGGCTGAATGGGAAGGAATACATTGCAATAATAGGCCTCAAAGAGTTAAGAGAATATTTTTGCAAAGCACTAACATGGACCAAATTAATTGAGCTAGATTTTCTTTTCAATGTCCTGGAAGAGTTTTTTTTGTCTATTACATGCAGTATCCTCCAGAGATTTTAACAAAGATTTTAGAGGGAAAGGTATTTTATGAAGAGAGAAAAAGAAAACAAATATTGCTGAATGTGTGATGTCTAACAGGGCCAACAAATGATACATTATTATATCAAAATGACAACTTCTTATCATTTTCTTATAGTTTCTCTTTCTCTAGATGGTGACAAAACATATACAAAGACCACTAATCTGTCCAAATTTTGATGATTAGTATCATGCCCCAATCACTGTGGTATGTAGCAAGCACAATCAGCAGCAGTTGAAAATGAGAAAAGTAAGGAATGAGAGAGATACAGCAGATGAAATGTAAGGAAGAAGACCACACAGGAAGCTAGCTGAAACAAAGGAAACGAAAATAAGAATAAAGAAAATAAAAAGAAAAAAGGTGTATTTTCAACTGGCATATTATAAAATGTATTTATATGTGTATTGGTTTAAAATTTTAAAAATTTGCGTTATAAAATGTAAAAAAAATGTGAATTTCAAGACATTGTGCTCAAGGTGATAGTAATAACCGCACAGAAAAAAAGAGAAAAGGAAAAGACCAATTCCCCTTGCCCCATTAAAAGAAACCCAAAACATACGACATAAACACCATAAACAAAAAACAAATAAAAATCTAGAGGAAAAAATAACAACAAAGAAAAAAAAAACAGCCAACAAAACAAAACAAAACACAAAACAATCAAAAAACAAAAATGAAAGAGAACTACAGCTGTGATGAGACTGCATGAAAAGTCCATCTAAACAGTCTTAAAGCAACTTGGAACAAAAAAGCTGTCAACCAATTCATTGACTAATATTGATTTTGTTTTCATAGATAAACTGAAGTGCTCTAGAAAGATCTTTAATTGCATCTATTCAGGTGACATGTGCACTTTAAAATGCCAGTAAAAAAGGATGGCAATTGTAAGATTTTCAGTTTTATTTTCGATCAAGGTGAAGAAAAATGTATTTCGAAGAGAGAAAGAGAAAAAATCAATAGAGGGACTCATTATCATGTAATACAACACTAGAATTGTTTTGCTTTAATTCCTTTAGTATGGAAGTAGACAAAACGGATCAATCTAATGTATTTCTTACTTTTTACACAGTCTTGTCCAATACCTCGCTAACAATTGAAATCTTTCTATTCTAAAGACACATTTACCTATCCCATGATCATACATGTATTATCAGATTTGAGACAATGTCGACGTACATGTATAAAACTATCTCACTCATAAATTTATTTCTTTACCCTTGTTACCTGAAAATAATTACCCAACAATACTTCTGCTAAATTTACAGTGAAATAAATCCATCTGCTCAAAGACATTTTTTAAATATTTTTTGTAATGCATCATTCAATGAAATTATGACATATTAAAAAGATGGCAAGAGAAGAGTGATTACATTGTATATAATTCTTCATGGCGAAGAGGACACATGTTGGATAATCCATGGTGACTTTTTTATCATTGACTAGAAGAAAGTAATGTACAGCATGGAAATCGTGAATATACAGAAATGTAGAAATGGTGTAACGTCCTTCACTCCATTCTTTGAATCTGAAAAGACCCATAAAGAAGCCCTAAAACAGGATGACAAAATGCCATAGTCCGTGCGGCACAAGTGTTTGACAATCAGTAACAATAAAGCACCCGTTTTGACAAGTAGCTGGGATGATGAGTAGGAGAATGACGCTTATTTATATAATATGTAGATGCACTAAAATGTACAAATAGTGAGAGAGGAAATCATAAAAAAGAAATATAATACAGTAACTTTCAAAAGACAAGTCTTGCTAAACAAATTTATACTACATGACAATTTTTCCCCTTCCTCCTTTCTCATTTTATGAAATCCACATAACCTCCAAGCATATTCATCAACACATTAGAGACTTGTGGCATGTTTAGGCCTGACACCATTGACCTTTTGTTCAGAACAGCTCACACATTTATAAAGAGGAGTCTTGCATTTTCGTTGCAACTCTTTCTTGTATGATTAAAATGATTAGGTGTGAGTTGAATGATAATCAGTATTTGAAGCATCATCACAGTGTTAAAAACATAGTCAATCTTTCATGGACATAATGTTAAAAACACAGCCAAACATTCATGGACATAATGTTAAAAACACAGCCAATCTTACCTGAACATGATGTTAAGAACACAGTCAGTTACTTAATCATAGTATTTTAAAAAGTCCATGTCACTCGAACATAGAGTAAAGAACATTCTCAATATTCCTTGAATATAGTGTTAGGAACACAATCTGAAAGAACATTTATAACCACAGAGAGTTCTAATGACAGTTGTTTGAGATGACACTGTAACAATGCATACACAAAACTTAACAGAAAGACTTGACAACCTCACAAATGAGAAGATTTTGTACCAAAGGGTTGTGTGGGCTCGGATAGCGATGATGCTTCATTTGAATTACACAAACTAAGTTGTCAGAGCTTTAGTCAGTCTTAGTCTTCAAAAGAGCAGACAAATCCAATTAGCTGAGCACTCTTGTCAATGCACATGAGGCGACTGATTATTTTTCAACGGCAGTTTAGAAAATATTACATCTTAATCTATTTTCTCTTCCTTTTCTTTACTTCTTTCTGCATCCATTTGCCATTGAGAGAACATTACATACCAGCAATCTCTAAAATGAGGTATGGGAAAAAAAATGTCAAGTAATGAGACGTCCAGACAAGAGGAGCTATGATAATTTGTGAATTTTCACACATTTGTTTGTGTCATTCTTAAAAACAAAATCATTTATGGATAACAACTTCAGTCTCTTTGTTGACTTAATAATAGGCCTAAATGAATATCCTTAATGAAGTTGGATACCAATATATGAAGAAGGAAAGGAAAAATATGTTCAGCAAAGAAGAGGTGGATATTTAAATATCTCATACAGAGAAAGAACATTGGACTGACAATCTGTAGACAAGTATCAACACATGGGATCAGATCTGAACACAACATCTGAAAGCAAGCGATTCAAAAACAGCAACAAATAAATACAAATATGGTGGACAATTTGTTGGGTTTATCTTTTTTTTTTTTTTACAATTCTTTTGCATCTCTCATTTATTTCCACTTTTCTTAGAGATATATTCCATAATAGGCCCAATTTGTGTAACTCAAATTTTTTTAAAATCGCAACTTGGATACAAGGCCTTGAATACAATCTCCTTCAACAATGCTTATCTCCAATCAACTCATTTTGATATTAAAGTCTCAATCTTCATTTTCACGATACAAAGTACGTCAATAACAAAGGAAAGAGCAAGAAATCAAGTTGTGTATGGAGAGACTGAGAAAAAGATTAAATGTATAATGTGTAATAAAACGTATGATATGATAAAAAACACACATTGATTGATTGCATGTTTTCACATTTGAGTACCTAAAAAACATTTGACAAAAAATGGGAAGAGAGTAAAATCCATTCATAAATTATGCCATCAAAAAAAGAAAGAAAAAAGCCCCAGAAAAACCCCTCCCAAAACCACTCCAAAAATGAATTCATCAAGATGCACATTTAAAAGACAGAATGGCAAGTCGACTCTCATTCTAAACCAGTGATATATGGGTAAGAGTTTATTTTAAATTCGTGAAAGTGGTGTGAACCAGACGGTCAGTGGTTAATGACTGAATCAAAATGTCACTGAAAAGAGCAAAGGATTCACAAATGTTAAACCAGTCACTCTACAAAGCAATCACTATGAAAAATTAAGTCAGTCTTGTGAAATGAGCCACAGGTAAAATGATCAACCCCTAAAAACCAACACTTCCCCGCCCAATACAACACCCCCTCCTAAATCTGTAGTAAAAAATAAAAATAAATAAAAATAAAAAATAAAAATAAAAATGAAATCTAAAAAATAAAGAAAAAGCTTTAAAACCAGCCTGACTATATTCTTAAACAAATTCTTCAACAAATCCCACAAAGCAAAGTAAAAACAAAAGACAACAACAACAACAAAAAAAGACACCTGTATATCTATTCTAGATAAAATGAAAAAAAAAATTGCCTTAAAAACTGAAAAGCTCTACAATTAAAAACAAAACAATAACAAAAAACTTCCACTATCTACAAGCTACATGTCCAAATTGTTGTCGATGTTCAGAGAAGACGACTTTCTACATGTATTAAGAATTATTTTAACCTGAGACACATTTCATGAAACTGTGACACAAATACTGCTGACCTCACACAACATATTTGATGGATACAGTGCAAAACATAGACATAAAGAAAAGTAAAAAAAGAAAACCCCTACAAATGAATTGAAGAAATAATATTGGCAAGAGGTATAATGTACATAATGTTGGATAACCTACATGGAAAGACAATTCAAATTGTTTGGAAAGAATCTGTGAGACTCTCTTTGAAATTGTGATACGTCAGTTATCGTGGTAGGATATCTTAGACATTTATGAATCAAATATGTTCACTAATAACTTTGTACAAGAATTACAAATATACATATAACAGATTAGTTATTAAATGGCAGCTCATCTGAAATCCAAACAAATATGAAAAAAGTATAAATTATTCAAAACAAGTATGTGTATAGTGCATGTATGAATAATAATAATATCTATTTTATTTCAATCTACATAAAAATCAAACTGAACATGAGCAATGAATATAAAGGGTAAACAATAGATCATTTTTTTTATTTTATCAAAAAGAGGTACAGAAGAATTATTGACCTGTACCTGACCTTAGATCTCCTGTCTTATGAAATGTCAGTCAACTGTGACACAGTGTGATCATATATATATAATATGTAATATATTACATATTGAAAAAAATCACGTGCACAAGTCAAAATAATAGAAAGATAAATACACATTTTGGTTAACAATAATTGCCGATGACATTACATGATGGGTTCTAAAGTGAATACTGTGGTCAAATGCTTACATAAAATTACATTCTCATATACCTTGAAATGCATGTTCCCCGTGATCTTGAGTAAATTTACATTGCAAATCACTTATCTGCCAATTTTAGTTTATTCAGGATATTCCTCATAACGATGAATTCATTCATATTCATGGTAACAAGAATGGTTGCTGTATGTACAAGTTGATAAAAGTTGAAAAGCCAGTAGGTTTCAGATGGAGAAACTTGGATGATTCACCTAACTCTAAGATCTCTGCACCTCTCAACATCACCCTCTCGACCCGCCAGCTCAGTCCCAACTCCTTCCTCTGTCCCTTTCCCTCCCCTGTTAAATTTTAAAAAGCAAAAAAAAAAAAAAATAAACAAACAAAAGAAAAGGGAAAAAAAAAGCAAACCAAAAAGAACCCAGAGGACAAATCAAACAAATGAAAAATCTTTGCCTAATGAACCAACCTCTAAAAAGCTTATGAATTAAACAATAAAAAAATTCCGTCTCCCCTGCTGACAGTGTTTACATCCCTGTCCAAATCCTGCATTTATTTGATGAGTATGCAGATTATTTAATGATAGTATGTGTACATCAGCTGCAAACATGAAGTAACATTTCTGCATCTACACTTACATAAACACATAACACACAAATGATACATTTCAAAGATCAGTTGCATTAGTCTAAATGAGCTTTACAGCTAAGGGAGAAGGAGTGATAGGAAGATCTTCAATAATTGTATTGAAGAATAATGGAGTCTACGAAGATTCTGGAGAAGCTGTGTTAGATCTAAGTGTTGGGATATGTGAAAGTCTGTCAGCATTTCCATGGCCTTGAGTTAAACGAAATTCGATGTTATACTGATATTCTGAAAGCTTCAATGTCCATCGTTGGAGACATCCTGCAGCTACAGAGGGACAACTTTCTTTGGACCAAAAAGTGTTACTTATGGTTTGTGGTCAGTAACAAACACGAAACTTCTCCACTGCAAAAATTATAGATAAGGCTTCCTTCTTAATCTGTGAGTAGTTCTTTTCACTCTGACTAATCATAGTACATAGAGATCCATCAGATATATGCAGATATTTTGAGTGCTTCTATGATTTAGAGTCTTCCATGCTCTATCAGCCCATATTGAAGCTAGACTTCATATATACACCCTAAAATATACACAATGTCTTCTTTAAAAATATATAAAAAAGGCCAATTTTCAACTTTATTATTGAAAATTTCAAGAGTTAAGCACGCATTTTGGGATCATAAAAAACCCCCAAACCCAAACATCAAAACATTTGAACACTTGTTGAAATTATTCAATTACGCCTTACAAAGATTTTTTTTTCTTTGCCTGATAAGGACCAAAATCAGATTAGTGTTCAGTAACATTCTAACATTCTAAAAATACAACATAAATAAAATAAAAAAAAAGACAAACAAAAAACCCCAATCCCATCCTTATCTATTTCTCCAATTGCAGCATGTATTTCATTTCAAAATGGGAGAAAAGTTCAAACTGAAAATATTTTAAAAGAAGATAACCTTGAAGGTTAGTTCATGATTCATTGTCACACCATCAAAAAAGAGAAGATATTCACAAGACAAAGCAAAGAAGATTTATTCTCAACTACTCACTTACTCATTTCATTATAGAGACCAAGTCTATCACAGCCAAATACAAGCATGTATTTAAAAGAAATAATGATATACATATTAATACAAACAGAAAATCTTTCAGTGAAACATGAGGTGTATACACATAATGAATATGATGGGTATGATTGTGAGAAGCACTGAAACAACATGAAATAATTGAAATGACAAAACTCAATGATATTCCCTATCATGAATGCTAATAACAGAGTTGAATAAAAATGATATCATTGAATCAACGTGGACTGTGCACCTAATGACTAGCAAGCCGCATAATCCTTGCCATTATTATCATTCAAATAATCGAATCAAATTTATATTTTTGGAAACATAGAAACTGCATTGTGTTATATCATTGTGCTACATCAAATGATGATCCTTCTTTCACAGTAAACATCTACGATAACTGTGCACTGCTTATTGAGTCCAACTTCCAAACTGTGCCAGCCGTTAACTGAAACTCAAAGCTTCATGTTGGAAACATTTTAAAGGAAAGTAAGGATTGAATATGAGCAAAAAACTTCTAAAATTACATAAACAATTCTCCTTCTTGATCTTGAATAAAACAAACAAAAATGAATAAAAAACAAACATACAAGCAATTATACATGACTTTCTTTTCCACCCATTCCCTTTCCTTACATAAAAAAAGTAGAAAGCCTCATTAAAATGCGAAATTCAAGAAACAAATTGACGCACCAAACTTTATGCTTTGTCTTCCAAAAAGACAAATACTTGACTTAAGCCAAGAATAATTGCATCTGTAAGGAAAAATAAAGTAGAGAAAAAAAAAAAAGAGAAAAAAAAACAAACAACCAAAATAATGCCCTCCCAGCTCCAAGCCAGCTTTTTCATCCAGTCTCATAATGTGAATACTTTTCATTACAATTGACGACAACACAATTTGTTTCACTTATGGCCCGACTTAAAACTGACGGATGGAAGTTGTCGCCCTTCACTGGGTTCTTCTTTTACGCTCGGCTCTATAGTAAAGGCCATGGCCTCAGCAGAATTGGTCGACTCCTCAGGAGTCTTAGACATTTCATGCTCATGATCGTGGTCATGGTGGTGCCTATGCTTGTGATGAAAAGCTTGCAGAGAAAAGCGTCGATGCGTTTGTTTTCTTCCTCCACGGCGCTTGGAAATGTGTGGATTGTCTTTGCGCATAGTCTTCGTTTTGTAAATTTGTAGCTGTGTATACAGACGCTTCAGCTCCGCCTGGAATCAATAAGAATTTTCAACATTTATTTATAAGGCAAATTATGAATGCGACCTGATCTTATAACTGTTACATGTTAATGGCAGTCATATGACATGGATGAAAACAAAAGAGTTTAGAATACAAAATCCTTATTTAAGAAGTAGATTTGTTTTGTGGCATAATTTTATACTTTTTATAAAAAGAACATTGACAATCTCGTAGCTATACTCTTGCAATGCACAGGCAAATATTCTTAGAGGTGTCTGGATGACCATCCTCCTTCCCCTCCCCTTTGGTCTCTGCTTCTTCTACTATAATTCAAAGTAATGACCTGTTCAATAAGTGTGAATTACAAGGGGTTATATTATGAGTGTATGAAACCAAAAGCACACATTCGGTAGGAACTGGATTTTGCAATGCTGATGGTCGATACAATCTGCACTTTTCCATTTTTAATTACTGAAGATTTTTTTTATAGACACAATGGACATGGGGGTCTCCAAGCAGATTGTGCTTCTTAGCTTGGAATAGGCATTCATTTATCCTGCCTTCCACATGGCAATGAGGCTAAAAAACGAATTTCAAATTCCAGCTGGCGTAACTGGGGCTTGAACCCTTGACCTTTGGCTTAGTGGTCAAATGTCCTAAACACTGAGCTATCTGCATTCCAATCTGTAGTATTAATCCAACAACAATCATTCTATATTCACTTTTTGATAAAATTTATTCAATTTGTCCATATATTTAAAACATTATTATTGTTACTATCATTACTGTTATTATTGTTATTCACCTGAAGATTCACCTGAAGATCGGTCAATAGTTACCCTGGTGTGGGTATTTAGACCGCTTGACTTTTCAAAAG
>JBCJKF010635088.1:0-12973 GCA_039654545.1 Plocamopherus ceylonicus | reverse complement strand
AACAACAGCAACAACAACAACAACAAAAAGCACCCCCCCACCGCCACACACAAAACAAACCAACAAAAAAAAAAAACAATAGAAAGAAAAAAAAAAAACCACTTATTCGAAAAACATCTCGCTCACGTGACAGGAAGTAAGAGAGAAATGTCTATATGATCAAAGTCCCGTCATCCAAGTGACAACCGGCCCATTTCCATGACCGCCATTATAGATGCGATATTTTTGCCCCCCAGATTTTGCCAATTATTCCGGGAGCGCTTGTACTTCCTGTTTCCTTTGATTTTCAAATGTGCGTTCCGTAGCCCAGGGGCGACAACTCTGTCGGTCATTAGCATACCTCGTGTCCCGGCCCCGGCTCCTCTGGAGAGCTCTTCAAGCCCCGTATTCAGTGCGGGCCACCAGAGTAATCGCTTGCAGATCGATAGCCAAGTATGATTGGCCAATTAAAGGTGATGCAGCTTCGGTCTTTAAAAATGTCATCATTTTGCAAGATTTTGGTTGGCAAGAGGTTTGATTTAATATGAAATGGATGCTACACTGGACCTAAAACATCTTTTTGCACCTCCTCAGAGATACCGATTCTTTTTTTTTTTTTTATTGATTCATTTATTCATAGTTTTGTGTATGGCTTTTTCTTAAATTAAAAAAATTTTGGTTGAACAGAAATTTTCGAAGTATACCATACTTAAATAGTTTTCACTTGTCATTGAGATCTGTCTTTATAAGAGATAATAAACGAAATCCAGAAAGTCTAGTACTGTCATTTTGTGATCTAGTATTGCTTTGTTTCAGTTTTTATATTTCTTAGTAAAAGCATTTTATTAGATTTGTTATTAGCGTTAAATGAGAAGCCGTTAGTTTATTTCCTACCTGTCAGCGGTGTCCGTCTGTGATCTTATGAAAGGTCTATAATAAAAAGCGATTTCTAGGTCACTGCAAGGCAAGATTATTTGACCCAGATCTTTCTGGTTTCCTGTCAATATTGTCCTAGCCTTCCATAACAAAATCGAACGCAGCTCTGTTCTGTTTTTCCATTATTCCTTTACAAGGACTGATTTGTCCAGTCCATCAAGCAAGAAAGATCAGAGACGTAATGCAATCTTATCCCACGTAGGGGTCGCATAACTAGGCTCCCTGTCGACGGGCATAGATCACGGAATATTGCCGGCAAAAGGATAATGCATGATTTATAGTTAGCGACATAGGCAAAAGACAAGAGCTGGCGGTATATCAAGACTAAAATGGTGGAAATAATAAAGTAAAGAAAGGCGAAAGAGGATCTACGAACAGAGTAGCACATAACTGAAAGATGTGACCAACACATTAATGATGCTGAATAGGATGAGGTGATCAATATAGACACTACCCTTTGGCTCAAAGCCATCGAAGACCTCAGAAAAGAAGCGTTTTATGGTCCTTTTTCTTCGACTGTCTTTATCAAGGAAATGAAAATGGTCCTGCTCAGTCTTATTTTTAGTATCGTTACTTCATCGCAGGTCATTTATTGCCTTCTGTGAAGTGAATAACTATGAGGAATAACTATTAAGATAAGATTGTACTGTCGGTGTGTTGTTGTTTGATTCAACGAGATGGATTTCGTCTTAATTGCACAATTTTCTTTTTTTTTCGGGGCTATCGTAGGCTTTGTTACGGCAAATATAACATAACTATGAATTCTACTTATCCAAATTTTGCCCCATAGACAGAGTGTCCCAAATTAAGAAAAAGGGACAGACTTTTAAAGTTGCCCAGTCAAGCTTATTTTTCCGATAGAATCAAATGAAACAAATACCACAAGAAAGATAATTTTATGAGGTTTTTGTTGATAGCGGAGGGAGGGAGAAAGGGGCAGGAACCATTATAATTCCGTATAAACAGGATTTTGACAATTTAGCAAACCTTTATTTATTCATATAATTTACAATCTCATAAGATGAAGTTTAAATGGTTATCAAAACTATTGCTTAATTGTTTTTATTCTAAAGTTATTGAGTTTTGAAAGTGTCCTTTTTGGGGGGACGTACTGTGTACACTTCAAGGATAGATCGGAAATAGCCCCTGTAGGCCAATATTATTCCTGAGGTCAAAGCGATTTCAGAGGAGGGGATTTTTTTTATTTATTTTTTTTTTTTTTTTTTTTTTTGAGACAGTGATCTCTGTCAAAAACCTTTATCAAAGCCTCCTCCTTACTCTGCTAAACAGGGAGAAAGAAAGGAATAAAAAATTTAAAAAGTAAAGAAAAAAACTGAAAAAGGAATTCATCCCATAAAATGTAATACTTTGGAAGGAATGAAGATTGAAGGAATGGTGGAATGAAACAAAAAATAACCCCATCAGTCATTGGGTCACACATTCTAAAGACATGGGCAACAAGCTTCCAGAGGGGGAAGATGGCGGATGAAATACTAGTAATGGCGTGGGGTAGTCGGAACGAACAAACACTAAGTGGAGTAAGGATATTGAAAAGAAGAATTGACTTGCCGGGTCGCTGTGTTGACATTTAGTGAAATTAACTCTTTCAGTCGATATGGATTGGGGTAGAGTCCATTATAAAACGATCGATCTTTCTACTTTTTCCGTTTAAGACAAGCGCATTCTATTATTCGTGGCATATTTACTTTAAACTAAGCTCGATTCCCCCCCCCCCCAACACCAACCTCCACACTCCGAATGACGACATGTAAAAGCGCAAACTGAAAGAAAAGACTTGTCAAAACTACTGCATTGTAATTGGTACCGGAAATACAGTCGCTGAACCTTATTCAACATTTTTGCGTATTTTTAGTGATCCAATACAGACTTGAATGTTATTCTGAATAAAGTCGCAATCAACGCTTAATTTCAATGTTGTTGTTTTTTGTTGTTTTTTTTTGTCTCACATCTTTCCTCACGAAATAGTCAGTCATCAATATTTCTGACAGCAAGACCTATCCTCTATCTTACTGGTCGAATAATGCAAAGTCGGAATCTAAGAGGAAACGGGACAAAACCGTAACCAAGTTGCCGCAAAATTCTGCTGTGTCCCGGAATTCAATTGAGTCGTCTCCCTTCGCAACGACTTCCATCTCATTTGACCTACAGCCAAACGTCACGTTTATTGGGAATGAAAATCCAATCCTTTATAAACTAAATCACGGAAAGTAGTCATCGCGGTAAATAAATACTCAGCTCTCACGCATGCGCAACCCGAGGTTCCTTTTCCACAGGCACTCTTCCGTCATGAACGATCTCCCAGAGGTCATCAGAGATGAAAATGACTGAGTAGATTTGGCTACGATCGGGGACTGCTGCGATTAGCCGAGACCAATAGCACGCCATACAGAAGGTGTGCCAAGGTCAAAGGGTAAATAAACTAGTTGACCTAGAGACATCGGGGTGCAGAACGGGATGATAAAAATTCCAAGCGGGGATGGGCATTGGGCATTGGATACTGGGTTGGACAGAGAAGGGAAAATGACCGCTGACCTCAATTGGAAATCACTTTTTATCAAGAAAAAGGGTGTAAAACGAAACACTCAAACGCGATACCGTTCTTGAAAAAACTGAAGTCGTGTGTAGCAGATAACTCTGATTCTTCATAGAGACATATCGAAAGTCCAGTGGAAATAATGTTACGGGGTGCCAGATGAGGTCGGGTCGAGTGAAAGAAACACAATGACCTTGACACTGAGAGATTCTTGCTTTGAGATTGAATCACGCAATAAATCTTCCCAGAGTGGAGACAAAATTATTACTTGCCTTTGAGTCTGTCCTCACTATCACTGATGTAGGTGTATGAGTTTCAGAGTAGATATTATGATCCCGCGAGTTGTGTTTTTTTCATTCATTTTTATTCAAATTTAAATTTAATTTAGATATGCTATGTGTTGTTTTATTAATTTTCTTGTAAAAGGAGATTAAAGACGTGCAGAAATGTATTTTGTTATATTATTAGGTGCATCTTTTATAAAAATTGGATCAAAAGAATTTATGACATAGCTTTGATTTTGATATACAATCGTGGAAGTAAAGAAGAACGGTACTTGAACTTTACAAAAATGCAATGTAAATTTAAAATATAATACATAATTAAAGAAAGTACATGCATATCTTGGTAAGAATTTGTCTCGTGCGTTTTACCAGTAGATGCATAACATGACTGAGATGTATGGCTTTAGTTTATGATATAGTGGCATTCCATATAGTTTTCAAGACATGCATAATTATCAGGGGCGGATCTACATGAGGACACTAGGGACACTGTCCCTCCTAACATATTAATAGGATTGTCTTCACAAGAAATTGAAATAAATAAAAAGGAAAGAAAGAAAACAGGAGAGGGATGGAAAAGAAAATCGGTTATTCATCAGCGAAAGTAGAATGAAAACAAATTAAACAAATAACCACGGATTTAAAAACCCGCTTTACTTTGACAGCCTTCGATTCATTAGAAGCCTTTGTCCATTAAAAATCTAGCCTACCTAAGAGAGAAAGCACTGTTCCGAGACGCTGGATCTAGGCTAGGACTGCCGTACGGTGTAGGCCCATACACACACACAGCCAACACGCGGCTCGCTCAGCCGTCAACCGAGTGAGAGAGGCTGGGCTGGATCTCGGACAAATTTCCAAGTGTCCTCCTTGCCTTCTCTTAAAGGTCTAAACATTAATGTTAGGCCCCGAGGCCGATGTTGCCGACTATTTAGATGGCTTTGGAAGGGATGCAGGGGGCGGGGGGGGGACATGTCCCAGCGTTGCCAGATTGCATGAGATGGGCCAACTTTTAAATTCTTTGATTCAGAAATGCCTTCAACTATTGTAAATTTCAATTTGTCCTTGGAAATTCACATGTAATGGAACAAAATTGAATCAAATCATAGATACTTTTGGATTGGGGGTTTAAACATATCAATTTCGAGATGCATTAAAATATCAAGTAGAACAGAAAAAAGGGCCAATCAGTTGTATTTTAAATGTCTAAGGTGCGATGGTACGGTGGAAAGAAATTTGAACCAGGATGTTTATGATAACATTATAAATGATTGGCAAGTAGCGTTGAAAAAAGGCATGATTTGGTTTCTATTGTTTATTGTTTGGAGGCGATGGCATTTTAATTTTAAGATTAAGGACACTAATTGAAACCGGAGAGTCATCAATAGAGTTGCATCATTAACGACTAGATAGATCTAATCGAGCTCGATTCAATTGTAGATAAATACATGTGTACGTTAAAATTTGTGTGACACCATATTTGCTATCCTCTTTATAATTGCACTTTGTTTGAAATCATCAAAACAAAGTGCCCCCCCCCCCAAGCATTAAGGGGTAGATCCGCCCCTGGTAATTATTGTTAACTAATCCGTCAATAATTCGTCAATACAATTTAATGTATATTAAATTTGGACGAATATTGCTAGGTTTAACGAAAATTTATGTTGAACATAATTTTCTCTCTAATCCAGAACAACATGTTCATAGATTATAGCCCTCTTGCTATTAATTCTTTGACTCCCATCACACCATACGTCCTCAGGAGCACGATTCAACTTTTTGACTACTATGCATAGTAATATACCTGTATACAGGCATGAACATTATTTAACTCCTTCACGATAATTTGTCTATTAATATTATATGTCCATTATAATACAAAATAAGTGTATATGGGCAAATTTTTGTCAAAGTGTTATATGGTTAGTTCAGTTTATAGTTAGTTTAGTTTGAACTTTTTGTCCGCCTATTGCTGCAAGGGCCGTCTATGTGAAGTCTGCACTTCACCCAGTCTTGGGCAGTCGTTTCAAGCTGTTCCCTTGAATGGCACATCTGTTATGCTTCCTGCTGCACTGACCGCCTCCATGTCTCTTTTTTTTTTCGTTGCTCTCTTGTTTTTTGTTTTGCCTTTCTTTTTCTTTCCCCATGTCTCTTTTCCCTTGAGGGTTCCACTTGCAGGAGCAATGTCCTGGGAAGGTTTCCGAAACGCTTGCCTGAGCTTTGCCGTCCCAACTTTATTTTTTTCCTATAATGGTTTTCCATGAGTTTTTGCTGTATTCTTTCCCATAAAAGAATTTGCTGGATTTCCATGGCGTAGCAATAGAGCAGTTCTGGTTACATCAATATGTCGCTATTTTGATAACACAAAAGGAGTGACGGTAGGGGGGGGGGGTGCGTGGTGAAACATTTGCGCCGATTCCCACCTTGTGCGTGAAAATCTACCTGCGATTACATGTCAGGATAGGGTATACCTGGTTTCAAGATAGCACTCGTCAACAGATATTTTCTATTGATTGATTTTTACCTGATTTCTTTTTTCTTTTTTATTTGGTAGTTTTCGTTTTATTCATTTAGTCTTTTGTCACTGCTTTCGAGGATTTCATTGTTTTTGTTGTATTTTATAGTGCAGTCTTTAGCTTTTATTTCCGGTTTGTTGGATTTCGCTTGTTTAGGGACTCGATTTTTGTTTTGTTTTGTTTTTTGTTGGTTGTTCTTTTGTGTTGCTGGAGTTGTTTTGCGGGGTTTGGTTTTGTTTTTGTTTTTGTGTGTGTATGTTTTTCTTGTATTTTCATTATGTGTGGGGATGATGGTAGGGTGAAGGGTGTTGTTGTGCATGTTTGCCTTCGGGTACTATGTCGTAAATTTTGTTATTGGCCCGAATGTTGCTTTACTTTTGTCTGCTTCATGTTTTTCTCGTCTTGAGTCACGAGAACGCGACGAGATTTGAGAAGAGCCATCAATAATTGATTGACCGTGGCGCCATCCACATTACCAGGACTCATTGCATTTTGGCCTCGACGTCTCCTCGCCTACCCGTATCCCCTTCCCCCCAGCAGTTACCAACTCACATCTTATTTCAACATCACCAACCACGCATCGTAGATCCTCGTTTATCCCTTGCCCCATTCCCCATTTCAGCATCTCAACCACCCACCCACCCACTCACCTTCTCTCATCCCTCATTCCAACAATGACCCTCCCCCCTCCCCTCCCCTCCCCCCGTCTCCTTTCAGACCCAACTACCCACCATCTCCCCCACAGTCGACACTCATATCCTCGCCTTCCTTTCCCGAACCCCTTGAAGTTCTATTTAACATTCTACGGCCTTTCCGGAAGACGAAGCTTGATGGAGTGGCTAAATACAACCTTCTCTGTTTGAAGAGCGGTTGACGCTCCAGCTCCTAGTTACATCACTCGATCCACTGAAAAAGCGAAAGGGGAAGAGAGAAAGGTGGTTGGGGTAAGAGGACAGGGTAAAGTGAATGTAACCTTGGGTTGAAGATTTTTGGTCGGGGCAGGAGGGAGTGGGATAAGGTTTGATCTATAATTTAACTCATTGATTTTTTTTCCTCAGTCTTTTATTCACAAGATTACGATTCTATTTCATTGGCTGTGTTTTAAGTGCTTTTCCTTACATGGAGCCATTTGAAATAAACAATCCTCTTTCCAGCGGACGCGACTATTACTGGTGATATTCGTAGTATTTAATCAATTAATTTATAATACAAAAAATACATACGATACATTAAGAGTTTAATAAACTCTTATGTGGTCAGATTTAAACGTGATCTGGAAACTCAATCCATTACGGTAGCTCTCCCAATACATTATAGTAAATTAACTTGAAGCTTTCATTTATAAATATACATGTGATAAAGTTTAAAATGGAAATACGTCGAGGAGTTTATTGTGCATGGAAATGATATGCCATTTATGAGTCTGTGAGTGAGTGTGTTTTTGTGTGGTTTTCTTGAACATTCTAAGCTGAGTTTGGGTGAACAAAAGTTTGTTTTACACTAATTGAATATCGAGCTTTGACCGAATATTATTCTACAGGGGTTTTTCTTCTTCAAATCTTTAGTCCTTTCCCTTTATTTTTCATGGTGAATGCATTCCGTTTCTTGAAGTCGTTTGCGATGCATAACAGCGAACAAAGCAAAACGTCCTGATACTCATCTAGCCTAAGGAATTATTTTAGCAGATCATTAATTTGGGTGATTATAAGAAAAGGTCTCTTTAATTAATCAGATCAATAATTCTAAATTACGATTTTTTTTATTTTATCATGATTATTATCATTATCATTATTATCATTATTATTATTATTATTATTACTATTATTATTATAATTATTATTTTTATTATTATTATTATTATTATTATTGCTATTATTTTTATTTCTTTTTTTTTTGGGGGGGGGGGGATATGCGAAAATTCAATATTATTCACTAAGAAAATTACTTTGCTTTTCAGCTTGAAAAACAAATGTATTGACCTGCATTAGAAAAAAAAAAACAGATGCCTTAATGAAGGAAAATTTATTGCATTTTTCTTTTGATATATATACGAAGTTTATTCTTCAGTTAAAAGGATGAGTTAATGGGACGTTCTTTAATTTTTAAAGATGTTTGCTTGTTTTGTTTTATTGGAGACTAGCTTTAGTCTTGGAAATGAAAATCATTTCATTTTTTATGATTAGAACTTGCTTCTTTCTTTTTGGGTCCGGTAAGGCTTTTGTGGTGTCTTTTGGCAATTATTTCTTATTTTTGTGCGTTTGTGTGGCTTTTTTCTTTTTTTGCTGATGTTTATTTTCTTTTTTTTTTCTTCCCATGCAATGTTCATGCCGGTAGGTATCCGTTGCTTTGAATTCTTTTGTCTTGCTACTCGCCCTTATTGTTATCCTTCCTCTTAAAATTTTCTAATACTATTATTTAAATTTGTATTCTAAATTTTTTCGTTAAATCCGTATCCTCTTTTATATTCCTGCTTCTGGTAAGTAGTCCTTTTATGCATTTCATTCATTTCGGCTCATAGGGCGAATTTGTTTTCATATTGTTATTCTTGTTCTCTTTCTTACTCTAGTCTTGAATTTTATCCTCACCACTATTAATTATTAATGCAGCCTGCTTTTTTTTAATTGCACATATCTTAATTCCCGAAGCGAAATTTGTCTTTTGGATTTTTGACCGAAAACCCAGCGTCAGCGCAGAGTAGAGCAGGGCCGCAAACGGAGGCAATTAGTGTAAATAACCTTGCCAAAGGGTTTAGCGCCAATGATTTTGGAGTGGATTCTGCAAGCGGTCACCTATCTAAACAGTGACCATGGTCAACGCTGCTTGACCCGACTCATTGCTGTTAGTATGGTTTTTACTACTAATTACTATGATAGGCTAAAAAAAAAAAACCTGCATTGGGCCTATTCTCTCTTTTGTACTCTGTTCGATAAGTCCCCGAAACCCACACGGGGGAGTAAAAGATTTAAATCGTGTCCCTGTACGATATATCGGTTTGCGATACGTATAAAAAGTTATGCTTCTCTTCAAAGTTTTATCGGAATGAAATGGAAGGCGAGGAGACCGGAAATGAGAGACATTTCACAGAAGATTAGACCTGGCCGATTCGCTACTGCAACGCATTAGATCGGTTTCTCTTGTAGGTAGAATCTGTTCATTGACCAAACCTGTAAAATAACAGTCTGACAAAGGTAGTTCTTCTAGTTTTGTTGGTTGTTTTGGACTTCTTATTTTATTTTCTACTTAGCGATACAGTCATACGGGTTGTTCTTTCGTTGTTGATATCATCATGATTGTTATCATTTTTATTATTATTAGCATAGTCACAAACATGACAATCTTTATTATTGTTATCATCATCATCATCATCAGCAGCAGCAGCAGCAGCAGCAGTAGCAGCAGCAGGAGCAGCAGCAGCAACAGCAGCAGAAGCATCATCATTATCATCACCACCATCATTATCTATTAACATGATCCTCATCATTATCACTATCTTCCTCCTCCTCCTCCTCCTCCTCCCTATCATTATCATCATCATTGTCATCATCATCATCATCATCATCATTTTTGCATCAGTCGATTTTGTTAAGGGGCAGAGCGTTGGGCTACGGACCGGGGTGTCACAGGTTCAAACCGACCTGGGAGATGCGTTTTTTCCTTAAGCAAGAAAATTTACCCCTGTTGCTACACTCGACCCAGGTGAAAATGGGTACAGCTTCGACTGGGAAAGTATTCTGCAATACACAAGTATCCTATTCAGAAAGTGATAGATCTAATCTGTCACTGTCCACTTCATACTACAGAAACCGGGATAAGCTCCGGCCCTATACGCCGAAAGGCTTGAAAGGACTACTTTACGATTTTGCTAACGACCATTGAAAATAATAAGTAAACAAAGGCAAAGGCGTATTGAGTTGGAGCGAAATAAATTATAACGCCTTACCTCAAAAGTGCACTCACATAAGAGCACTCACAGCACTACTGAGCACGGAATCATTCTTCAAACAGAAATGACGTGGAACTAGGCGAAAGTTGAACAAATGGAATAGGAAACGAGATCTTTGCGGCGATACATGGATAGACTATCAGGTTTGTTTTTTGTGTCACGACTGAAACGTTCAAAGGCATGAAAGCGAAAAATGAAATGGATGGATAAATGTAAACTGCCGCTGAAGCTATAATAACGGTACAATTCAAACACACAATTTGCACTACCTAACGATGTTTGCTCATTTCAATTTAAGTGCCACTAAATAAAACCAAAAGAAAACGTGTCAGCTTGACTGAATTCACAGAATAAATAGAGTGCTTTATATTCTAATCTGTTTTCTTTCTTTTTGTTTATGTTTTTGCTTTTGTTTTTGCCTTTGTTTGGGGTTTTAATGTTTTGTTGTTGTTAAGTTTTTTTGTGTTTGTTTTGGTTTTTTTTTTTGTTTTTTGGTTCTGTTTTGTTTCTTGTTTTGGTGTGTTTACTGTTTGCTTGTTGTTTTTTAGTTTTTGTCTATTTGTTTTTGGTTTTGGTTTTGTTTTGTTTTGTTTCGTTTTTTGGGGGGCAGTGTTTGGGTTGACTGGTTTATTTGTTGTTGCTTTTTCTTTGTTTATTTGTTTGTTTGTTGCTTTTTCTTTTTTTTGTTATTTGTTGCTTTTTAGGGTGGGGGAGGATTTTTGCTTATTTCCTCGTTGTTGTACGGCTATTTTAAATTTACATGCAGGTATTTTGGAATGTTGTTCTCGTTGCTTCTTCACACAAATGCAGGATGGAATGGGGGACTGAGAGTGAGAATTGTGTGTTTGTTTGTTTGTTTGTTTGTTTGTTTGTTTGCTTATGCGTTTGTTTTAGTCCTCGTAAATCATTGCTATGGGAACCGACATCTACTATCAAGTAACGTAAAAGGGATGGAGGAAAGCGGCAGGTTGGGGGGGGAGGGGGGAGAGGGGGGGGATGGCGAGTCCCTAACCCGAGACTGGTCCCAGGTCGCCAGATGGTCACATTCCCAGCCGGCACAGCAATCCCTGTTCTTTTCTGGCGGCTCGACCATTGGCCTGTGTTTGTCTTCGGCCAGAATCATAACAAGATCTGGCCGGTTTTGGGACAAACGGGGCTCAGAAGAAAATACGACGATAGGGTTTCCATATTAGGTCAATACTTTGGATTCGCGAGTATTTGCTGTTGCCCGTGCCGTCAACGTGGTTGGAGCCGGAAGCTGGGGTCACTGTTTGTTGGGCCAGGAATATTTAAATTAATTGGGATTAGCAACCCTAGTGTTGTTAGGATAATTATACGCTACTACACGCATGAAACATGACTCGACACCAAAAAAAAAAAAGAAAAGAAAAAAGAAAAAAAAAAGAAGTAAATGTTCTGCTTTCAGTTGGATATATAGAATTATAGCGCCACGTATACGTCAGAACTTGAGAATAGGCCTACAAATTTTATATCCTATGGGTCATAGAGCTTTCAACAAACCAGAACTTCACCAAAAGAACAAAAGACATTATGTTCTAAAGGTTACATGAGTAGTCCTTTGTTCTGTTGAAGGTCCAGATTCCGACAGTTTGGATTGGTATACATTATCCTCCATGCGATCTTCTAGAGTCTATGTAATTCACTAATGGAGGCATCATCTGCGGTGTTTAGGTAATCATGGGAAATGGTATTTGTCATTTTGGCAATGGCCAAGCCAAATTCGGGCCCAGTCTTTCCAAAATGGACGAAGGATATAATATCTTCTTCTTGTTCTTCTTGCTCTTCTTGTTCTAGTTCTTGTTCTTGTTCTTGTTCTTGTTCTTGTTCTTGTTCTTGTTCTTCTTGTTCTTCTTCTTCTTCTTCTTCTTCTTCTTCTTCTTCTTCTTCTTCCCCTCCTTAATCTTCTTCCGGAGTCCTGCTGAAACTTCAGGAATTCGTTGAAGATGACTCAGCACTTCATACAGATCTGCATCCTGGTTCGGGCCATTTAAGAACGTTTTTCGTTTTTAAGAGTCCAGGAATTCTTAATTTTGCCACATCTTACACGTTTTCGGAAATTGTCGTTAATCCGTGTAATGAACGTTCCGTAATATTGCGCCAGAGTCCGTGTCACGCAAACGGCCATTGAGAAAGCCTAATACATCGGATGAGCGCCATCATGAAGAGCCCTGTAAATGGCCTTTAATAACGGGGTTATAATTTTGACAGAATGGGAAATTGCTTGCATTTAAAGGCGGTCCCTCGCGAGCCTCATCCTCTCATCAACCTTGCACAAAAGTTTTTGAAAATTATTCCAATCACATAAAATGCATAATTTTAAACACGAGCAACAACCAAGGCCGTAGAGTAACAACAATCACAAACGCAGAGTAACAACAACCATAGACACAGAGTAACAGCAGCCATAGACTTAATTATAATAGCAACCACAATGGACAAAGAATAACAACTACCGTAGACATAAAATGACAACCACAATGCACGCGCTCTAACGACAAATGTGCTGTTGGAATCAGAGATAGAGTGACAACGAGAATGGGGTGAATTGAGATGACAGTTCTGGCGAGGAGCAAATTTTGATAAATATGCGCCAGAGGCTTTTGAAATTACCTCTATCACAGACTTCTGTGGCTCACGCATGATATAATATCATTGTTGGACTGGACGTGTAGGTGTGTGTGTGTGTGTGTGTGTGTGTGTGTGTGTGTGTGTGTGTGTGTGTGTGTGTGTGTGTGTGTGTGTG
>JBCJKF010633977.1:0-12974 GCA_039654545.1 Plocamopherus ceylonicus | reverse complement strand
AGGATTGAGGGGAAGAGATCTAAATATAGCTTAGGCGCCAGGACAAGATATTTTACTGGCTCTTAGGTTGGAAAGACATAAAACCCTTTTTCAGACATTTTCGTTTAGTGTCATTCAAGCAAGTTTCAATATATAGCGTAAACTTAAGACTCGTCGTCAAAGGAGAACTAGGAGCCCTGGCTGAGTGTGGGGCAGCGACACCAGGCCGCCACGAAATGGCACTGGTGTTATGTGGCTACCACTGAGCCTAGCCTAGCCTACATGTACTGCAGGATACTGATTGATACATTGCAATTATACCAATGACTGCCATGCTATATTTGGATAATATATCTAAATAGCTAAAGAGGCATGCTTCACACGTTAAACGTCACTACTAGACCTAAATTGTTGCTGCCTAGTCCATCGTCATCGTCCCACATCATCAACGAACACCACTGTTCGTCTCCCCTTGTTCGTCTAAAGTGTGTCGCCAATGTCTCTTTTATGTCCGATCACACCTGGTGCTGACAGCGTTGCTTCCCCTAGGGCCACCACTGTCACATATGAATGTTCAAGAACTATGATGACAGGGTTCCCACGAGGTCGGGAACTCGGGAGAAGTGGGAAAAATGGGAAATTTTTATGGTTGGGAAAACAAATGGTTTTGATTTTCCAGAGGAGGTCGGGATTATAATTTTAACCCTGGTGGCCCGCCGTGCGTAGATCTGCGCCCAGCACGAAATAACTCCGAGCGGAGCGCCGAGCGTTTATCTACCCTTCTTCGGCCTCATCATCGCGGTGGGCCTCGTCCTCATCGACGATCTGGATGATTACTGGTCAACGGATGAGATTTACAACCTCCCTTGTTCCGGTCTGTGATGAAGCGGGATCGTTTCTGTGTGATTCTGTCTTTTCTGCACCTGTGCAACAACCGCTTGCAGCGCCCCAGGACAGATCCAGAACACGACCCGCTCTTCAAAATTCGCCACTTCGTCACTCGCCTCCAGGAGAATTGTCGTCGAGTTTTCCTTCCGGGCCCTAACATCGCTATCGACGAGGCTATGGTCGCCTGGCGTGGACCCGATAAGTTTGGAATCAAGGTATTCGAGCTTTGCGATTCAGACACTGGGTACTGCTCGAACCTTGAATTCTACACAGGCAAGCGACAAGCGTCCGACAGAGGAGCTACCTTCGATGTGGTGGACAGGTTGATCGGCCCTAACCTGGGATGTGGCCGTCGTCTCTACGTAAACAACTACTACACGTCTCCCGACCTGTTCACCCATCTGCGTGACAACAGAACCTTGGCTTGCGGAACTCTTCACCTAAATCGTCTCAACGGACCCCCTAAGGCGATGATTCCCAAGCTCAAGAAGAATGGCGGACCAACACCTGCCCTCACCAACGGCACTTTGAATCTGATTAGATTCTTTGATAAGAGGGAGGTGAATATCCTGACGACGGCCCACAACGCTGACATCGTACCTACTGGCCGTGTCAATCCTGTCACCCGTGAAGGCATCAACAAACACCAGGCTGTTGCCGATTACAACAAATATATGGGTGCAGTTGACAGGAGCGACCAGATGGTTTCTTATAATGCATTCAAACGCCGCACACTGAAGTGGTGGAAGAAGGCATTCTTCCACATGTTCATGCTGGGAACACTTAATGCGTACCTAATTCAGAAAGTGTCAGCAGTCAAGAAACTTTCTCATAGGATGTTCCGCCGTGAGTTGGCCAAGCAACTGATTGCTTTCGTGCCGATTACTGTATCGGCCTGTGCTCGGCCAAGTGAAGTTGGCGACACTCCCCTCATTCGCCTCTCTGCTCGCCATTTCCTGGAGCCAACCCAACCGAAGCCAGGCGCCCTCAAGCAGAACCCCCAACGCAACTGTGTCGTCTGTTCGCAGCTGGGGAATAGAAAGCAGTCCCGTTACAAGTGCCCAGCCTGTAATGTCGGACTACATGTTAAGTGTTTCAAGGTGTTTCATACTTCAAAAGACTTCAAGTGGGCAGCGAAGCGAAGGATGCCGACGGAGTGAGGGGGCCCACCCAAAGCCCTTTTCAGGACTCAAAGTCCTTTTCAGGCCTCAAAGTCCTTTTCAGGCCTCAAAGTCCTTTTCAGGCCTCAAAGTCCTTTTCAGGACGAACTCTCTAATGGGCCTAGGCAGTCCCAAGCCTGCGACCTCATTGCACAAAGGGGTACACTGAATTTAGTGGCAACTCTAGGTGCTTTGTACACCTGAGGGACTCAGAGGGGAGAGCGCAATCGATTATATTTCAGCAAGTGTTTTCGTGGATTTACCATGATGGATTACCAATGGATTACTTTATGGATTTACCATGATGGATTACAAGTATGTGATGCTGATTCGGTAAGTTGGCCCTTTAGTTAAGGCTAGGATTTTGTTGTTTTTTGGGGGTTTTTTATTTTGTTTTTTTCACTCAAACTCAACTTGTGATGGCCAAAATAAATGTCAAACGTATTTTTCTCAGAATGAAAGTTGTTATTTTGGATAGCTCAAAATATAAGCTTCAAGAAAATATAAGGTTTTAGGGGTCTTTTAACGCTAGTTTTGTCATAAACGATCATTTTTTAGAGTAAGGCAAAATCAGTGCACAGAGCCCTGCCACGCCCTCACTTTCGTAAACAATGGTCCTTGGCGAGGCCTGACTGGCCGGGGTCACTTCCGGTAAAATGGCGGGCTCTAGCAGGGTTAAGTGGCATATTCGAGGAGTAAGTTCGGAAGCTGGACAGGAAAATGATGTGTTGTGGCAGACAGATTGCGCTTCTGGTGGATAACTCAACTGTCCTGCCCACCCTGCAGTTACAGGTCTCATGGCAACAAAGCTTCTGCTTCTTCCCCCATACACAACTAGCGTGCTGCAGCCATCAGGGGATCATAAAAGCCTTCATACGGCTTTATCGGAAGAGCGTTTTGCGCCAGTACTCGTCACATCTGGATTCAGGTGGCAGTGCTGACAGCATGCGCATCACAGCCCTTGATGCCGTGTTTACGATGCGATCTGCATGGAGGGACATCGCACAGTCGGCCATAATCAACTGCTGGCGACATACAGGCTTCACCTTGGGCCTATTGTCCCCTCAGGAGCTGACACCAATAATTGAGCAGAAAACAGTGGTGGAATTTGACAACCTCTTTGAGAGGCTTGGAGCACTCCTTCCTACAAGTACACTGCTGTGTTCAGCTGAAAATTATATGGGCATTGACGCAAGTGCCCAAACACCAGCAGTGCTGTCTGATGCTGAAATCGTGGAACAAGTAAGGACACCCAACAAACCGACAACCGAACATTGTGATGACGAACCGGAGTTAAAGGACAATAGGTCAGTGACCAACAGTGAGGCAAAGAAAAGTGTGGAGACTTTGATGAGAAACTAATTTCTAGTCAACGACGGGGAGCAATTTTTTTATGCTCTTGGTGACATGGAAAACTTTGTTTTGGATGTGGGTGAAAGAGAGAAGAAGCAAACATGCATAACCTCCTTTTTCTCTTCTTTAAACAATAAAGAAACAATGTTAACATGTACAAGTGTTTATATCGTCTTTCTGTGAGAATGAGGAGTGTTTGGGGAAGAAAAACAGTGTATGTGTGTGCGACTGAAATAAAGAACTACTAATGTAAAGAAGTGATTCTGTTGCCCGGGCTTGTTCTTTATTTCACTGTTCCACTGATGGAATTAATTTACATTTGTAGCATGAACTTTTGCAACCACATTTTAATACAAGTAATGTCCTCTAAGTAATGTCTTTCAAAGACTTAAGAAAAATGAAAAATTTATGGCAAGGCACGTCCAAATCCACCAGAATCAAACTACTACGAGCGTGCGTATTCCCTATCGCCACGTATGGCTCTGAGGCCTGGACCATCAATAAAAGTGCAGAGAAAACCTTACACTCCCTCAAAATGAAGTGCTACAGAAAGATACTCAAAGTGTCATGGATAGAGAAAAGAACAAACCAATCTATCCTGTCTGAACTTGGCATACAAAAAGGCTGGCTTGTCAGCACAATTAAGAAAAGACGACTGGCATACTTTGGTCATATCAAACGGCATCAAAGGCTGGAAAGAAACATCAGGGAAAGATGCCAGGAAAAAGAGACAGAGGAAGACCAAAGCGAAGATGTAGCGACGACATCGAGGAAGACCTAGAGACAGACCTCTCAATAGCGGGATGCATGGCTATGGACAGAGCATTGTACAGAACTGCCATCATGAAGGCGACGCTCCTGAAGGAACATGCTACTTGAAGAAGAAGAAGAATGTCCTCTAATGAATGTGACATTTTTTTTTCTTCTCTATTTTGATTTTTATGTTGCACATGCTCCCAATTTTTTCTGAATTATATTAAATTAAATATATTTGCATAAAAGTCAAAACTTATGAGAATTTCATCTTTTTCCCTCTTTTTGTGTAGCTAGTTTCTTACACTGTTTTGTTGTCCGTGTCATATTAGTAACAATGTCAATTATGTGATTCTGCAGTGCAATACCACGTAAACCGTATGTATGGGAGATCTGACTCAAATTTCTATGTTAACTACAGGATTTTTAGACTAGTTTCTTTAAACATCTTAATTTTTGTCACAAAGGAAAAAAAATGGAGCCACTGTGTTACAAACAGTGCAAACAACTCAGAGTATGACCCATATAAACACATGTGGTTATTGCAGCCAAAGAGTTAAATCTGGGAACAAATGGCGGTCAACAAGTCACACAATACTTACACACCAATTTATCAGCCTGTCATAGATGATATGTTAACATGGGTGTATCACATTCAAACACCTGAGTATTCATTGAATCATTAGTATATAAATAAAATATCACAGAGTTCATCTCCTGTCTTCAAGGAGTCCAGATGATGTAATGCAGGTCGTGGGTCTAAGATTGGTCTGCTTTATGGGCAACAAGGGCGTAGCAGCGAGGTGATTTCACCGGGTCAAACATACCAACCAGGAAGGCTCGTCCAACACAATCCTGGAAAAAAGGCAAAGACAAAAAATGACATAAAAAAAAGAGTACATGACGCCAAAATATCAAGAATGTCAACAAAACAAAAAGAAATAAGGTTAGGAATCCAAAACAACTACAATGAAGAAGAAAGGGCTTGCCAGCAGGCTCTGGCTGGTCCGAAATTTTTTTCGATACGATAACTTGGCATAGTGTGTGTCTGTCAACCCCCCCCTCCCCAACACACACAAACACACAAACCCACAAACCCTGAAAATCAAAATAAACACCAAAAATAATACCAGACCGTCATTCTTTACATCGAATGCGGCAAGCAATAACAAGGTCGTCTTATCACACCACCCCAGCTAGGCAAAGGCATCTCAGTCGGATAGCTAGGAAGCCAAAGGCTGTAAGTCAAGTAAGTCCAACACCAATTCATCTCAACTTCATAAATAAAAGTAAAAAGCAAATGAAAAACAAAACCCAACTGACCTGTTCTATTAAAAACATCAAACGATCAAGCAGAATGAGAGACTCTATTACAGGGGCAAACAGAAGCTTGTATTGAAAGAAGGCGGCCATTTTTCTCCTCTCGTGCTGATAATTCTCCTCAAGGTTTCGAGCCATTTCAGGCGTGACCTGTTGTTGCAAGTTACAGATTAGAGTTACATACAAAACAAGCCAAAGACGTAACCGTGGAGTTAACATTTCATACATATGATTTGAGTAGGGCCAATAATTCCATCTGTGTACATCACAACGAAATGAGCCAACAAGTCCATCAGTCCAAAGGTTTGCCTGTGTTACTTATTGCCTCCAACCACTGGCCAAAACCCAAATCTAGCTTAGTAGTTTACAAATTTTAACAAAAGCTACCAAATTGTAAAGCTCATTCTAAAAATAAAAATAAATCATATTTTAGCTTTTTAAAGGAACACACACACCAGGGATGCCGATTGAGGAAATTTTTTTTACTGAACTTTCCGCGACGGACAGCTTATATCCCCCTACCCACATATAACAGGAAACGAACCTAAATAGATTGTGAGAAAAAAAACTTGTTAAACCATTTCATTATTTAACATTTAACATGTAGCCTATATGAGTAGAAGTTTGCTCTTATGTGCAAATAAAACTGATATATAGATCTAGATCTACCACTCACCCAAACGACAAAAAATGGAATGCGTTGGTAGGAGTTTGTTTTTTTACTTATAGTGTCTGTTGAGAGGATTCCCTCACTCAAGACTTAAGAGGCTGTGTGGTGGCCTTTTGGATCTTTTAGCATTTTCTGTTATGGCTGACTGCTGTTGTGAACTTATGTTTTTGATACCTTTATCATTCTCTTTCATGTTCACACAGCTCACATGGCCATAGCGCTGAACAAACTTACTCTCAATAAGCTCATCCATGATTAGACACACTCACCGTAGATCTAGAATCCAGGTACTTGGAAAATTATAACAAATCTAAAATAATATAGATATCTAAATCCACAAGTTTTGAATTGACACAACACAACAGAATAACCGACGGTCTTTGATTTATCTAGATTAGCTGTCGCGAAGCAAACACACAATGAATTTGAATGAAGGAGAAATGCGTACAGTACAGATCACATTGTAGTGTATACACTGAACTGAACTCTGAACCGGAAGTTGATAATCGACTAAGCTCATCCGGGTCACTGAGCCTTGCGTAGTGGTTCCGGTTTCGTTTCGTAGAAACATGATTTCGCTTTCCCGTTCTTATACATTTTTACGGACCAAATTCACCTCACGTGTCGGCTTACGGAAGATTTACGGACCTGACGGAAATAATGAAGATTTACGGACCTGACGGAAATTAGAAAAATCCGTAAATTTACGGAAAATCGGCAACCCTGGAAAAAAAAACCCCCACCAATATTTGATCACAACAAAGTAGTCCTTTCAAAGCACCAGAGCATATCCAAGTTTCCATAGCATGCAGCAGACAGTGACAGATAAAACTAAAACTCACCAAATCAGAGGCCAATTCCAGTTTCCCAATGGCTTTCACACAATAGTCGTAGAAGGTTCCACAGCGCTTGTTGAGTTTCCTCATCCCCTTGATCCTCTCAGGCACAACCAGTCCAATGTCGTTGAGGAGCACGTCAAGCAAGGCCCGCCAGTAAAAATCGTTGCCTTGTAGCTGCCCAAAAAAATAGTATCAGATTATCAAACAATGATCAGAAAAGGTCAAAAACTGGAAATAATCATCAAATTTCATTCATTTCAAAAAGAAGGAAAAAAATGACAGCAAAGAAAACGCCTCATAATGTAGGAGGTGGGCCTAGCTGCTTTGTGCACCAATAATTCACATTAGCTGAACATGTGGTAACATGTGTTTCTGATAAAAAAGTAAAAAAAACAACTGGTATTGTATCTGTCTAGAACCAGATCTAAGCATGGAAAATCAAGTAGAGCACTAATAAAATAAGCCTGTCTAGCATGTTTCGAATAAAAAGGATAAGTACAGTTGGGCTTTTCATATCTCAGACCGCAAGAATATGGATAATTTCTTCCATGTTTACTGTATTAGACTGCTGCCAATTCTTGCAGTACAAAAGTCCTCACAAAAAAATAAAACATCTTCACGCAATCCAAAACCATAAGACGGTATTTTCAAAAACCCCAAAAATGAAAGCGTCAAATTTTCTACAACTTCATTGGCTAAATGTAGAAGAAAGAATGACATTAAAAGCTGAAATGTCCACGGTTATCGCTCTGGCTTCATTGCTGTTTTCCCCTGGTGTTGTAAATAAATATCAAAATATCAACCAGACCAAAATTTACAACAACCATTAGATAAAGGTTGCCTGACTGTTCCCAGGAAGGAAAAAATTTGTTATGATTACCATTATAAAATCAAAATCAAAACTAACCAATAAAAAACAACAAACAAAACACAAAAAAGCAAAAGAAAATCCTATATAATAATGAGAACCAAAGCTATAAAGGTTCACCTGTTTAGAAGTCCCCAGCCTATGCACAGACTGAGAAGCTAAATTGCGAGCATTGCGTCCCAGCTTCAAACCATGGGACTTCCCGTACTGACTGAGAGGGAAATCTCCGCAACCACCAGGCTGATCTGGGAAGGATCATTAAGGAATGTCAATGGGGGTTGCAATTGAGCAAAACCACAAACCGTTGGCTTCAATATCCAGTTTATTAACAAAAATGAATATTTTGAGAGCATTTGATTAAGTGGACATAATAATTCAGGCAATGGAAAGACATTGGTAATTACCATGGAAACGAAGATTGCTGTTTATTATTTTGGCATACTGTGTCACCGGACGTTTTAAAGCCAAACTCTAACCTAAATAAATGATACATCTAAAAGCTAAATCCACCCACTCTGAACCGTGAGAAGATGAGAGGTGTGCCTGAGATGCATGACTTGAGACACTGATTTAAGGATTAGTCAAGAAAAAGCCGATTTCAAGGAAAATTGTAATTTTGTCAATTTGATTACTTTTTCAATCAGGATGGAGCTATTTGAATGAGTATTGGCGAAAGGACTTTGATCATCGGAGGAGAGATACAAATGTGCATGGCATTCACACAGTGACATGATGGTTTCGACAAGAAAATCCAGGTACCTTCCTCCATCAGCTGGTAGCAACAGCCCACAAAACACATGGCCACACAGCCGGGGTCCTTGATGAAAAGACGCATGGTGCTGACTGCAAGACTGCCGCAGGTGTGGAGACCTGTCAGCACCAATCTGGCTTCCTCTGCCCTACATCCGTCGCGGCAAATATGGGCAGCACACTCCGATATGACCTGGCGTATGTCCATGCTGGGGTCAACCTGAGCCGTTATCGGGACGTATGAACCTGGATCACCTGGGCAGTTTATGAAAAAAAATTGTTTTTAATAAAAACCAACAGTGATCAGTGATGTAGAGAGAGAGTAGAATTGGGGGGGGGGGGGGGGGGGGGGGGGGGGGGGGGGGGGGGGGGGAAAAAGAGAAAACCCACCCCCCCCCCCCCCCCCCCCCCGAAAAAAAAAAAGAACAAACAAAAATGAAATAAACTAGCTGAGGAGCCTGTTCTAGGAATAGGATAAGAGACATAACTTGCCTGTTGTGCTAATATTTTTCTAGGCATTATTTATCTGATTGTCGCACGATTTTCAAGCTACGTAACTCACATAGGATTTGTTCTAAAGAACTTCTGAATTTCTTTTTTTATTTTTTTTTTTTAGCTATTCTAAAAGACAATGCTAGATCTAGATCTACCTTAATTACCTTCAGTGACTTGGCATGTAAACTATTTTAATTGCGTCTGAAAACAAAAACTGTGGAGCTAGATGTCTATCTAAATGAAATGCATCTGATTTCTGATTTCATAGGCTTCTCAATTCTTAGCTTCTTTTGTTTAGTGGATCAATAGAATACCTGATAAATAAAGAAAATGGATGGGGTTCTTTTTCTATTTCACAATCGCATTATTAGTTGTACTTAGTTATGAAACAGTTTGTTTGCATTTACTTTAAAATTCACACTTAAAATTTATTTTAAAATGAGCCCACCCAAATTGTCAGACCATTTTTCATATATAAGATCTAGCCAATTTGGTGGTTCGAGGTGGTTTTATCATTGAGCACACCTTGTTTACTTTATTGCCTTCCTTCAATTATTAACAAATAGACAAAAATTCTAATACTTTACTCAAAATAACATGACAAATTCAGATAATAAAATACGTTGGAAAAAATAAAAGCAACAATTATATTACAGGATTCTGTTAAGCTTCCTTCAATACAAAATCAAACCAGTCAATACAAGTCCGAATCCCATCAGAGATAATTCTTTCTCAATGATATTTAGCTTTTATGTACGGATTGGTTAATTACATGCAAATGCGCGTATCAGGAGTTGTACAAATCAGTGAATCATACCCATAAATCAGTCTAAAATTTCACTATGCCTTAGATATTTTGATTTATTGCATGAATAAAAAATTACTACACTTGTATGCCAATGTAAGCAACTTTCTATCACAAGCAGACTTGCTAAACCAAAACAAGAGCTTTTGATTTGCTAAACCCTAGCAAAAGCTTTTCATAAGAGTTATTGAAAAAAATTAGTGAGACTTCATAATTTTTCATGTGACACACAACACACAAATCAGCTTCCTAAATTCACATGACTAAATTATATTGTGACAAAACAATCTAAACAGAATAATCAGTTTCAGAGAAAAGATTTATACGTCAAGGAAGTGATAAAAGCCATTCATAAAACTTGTTAGGTTCTTGTAGCTGTAGCCAAGGCTAGGATAGAATTTGAATTATACTTCCACTACACCTAGGCCTGATACTAATATAATAACAATATCCCAATGTTCAGCCAGCAAACTTGTATTTCAAATGACAATGCAATTCTTCGAGCGAGCTACTGGCACCCAATAATGCCAACTACTGCACTTTTGCAGATTTATGTCTTCTGTGACATTTGAATTACGATCGTGAAAGCGTGAGGGAAGCCATTTTTGCATGAGTCTCCCACCATTTTCATGAGGGTTCACAAGACGGTATAACTTACAACAACCATTATCATAATGATGCAAGTGACAATAAATTTCCTTTGAGTTACAAAGCCATCCCTCACATTTTTTGACACATCCTGAACTTGAATTGGTTTGAGTCTTGTTTGAGGCGTAGCCATTTGCAATCTTTCTTTTACCTTGTTGCTCAGGTTCTGTCACGTCTTGCTCCTTCACAGCACACACAAAAAGAAGTAGTAATAACAATAAAAACAAGAGAGAGAAACAAAGCAGAAAAAAAAAAATGTTACCTTCCCCTTAAGACATAAAAAACAGAAATCAAACTGAAAAAAAAAAAAGTTAAAGAAGCACTTTACAATACTGTTTTTATTCTGATCTTCCTTACTGATTATTGCTGCGTGGCCATGTGTTGTGTGGGCTGTTGCTACCAGCCGATGGAGGAAGGTATCTGGATTTTCTTGTCATTTTACTGTGTGAAAACTACTGAAATAGCAAGGCTATGGTTTTTATGTCAGAGTCAACGATATGGCAATGTTATTGCTACACCTGGGCAAGAATTCTAGGGAAAGAATGGGTACTGTGCCACATTCCCTTCCCGTCTGATCATTGATCGTGATTTTCAATCAAGCCTGCAGAGCAAGGATGGAAAAGCCGACCTTTTACTGGTGACTGGTTGAGAACCCTAACTACTGAACTATCCGCGCTCCCCAATTGGATGCGCACTCTTTATTCACCAACATGGACAAGATGGTGCTGACTGTGACAATTTAATACCAAAAAAACTATCAGGATTTCGATTCTACAACCAGTTCAATCCCCCGACTGCAGACATGTAAATCGTCCATCACAAAATTGTCCGAACACTCATGAGCGGGAAGATAATTATCAATTGAATTTAATTGTCAAGTTTGTCCACCATCTAGATCTATAAATATGGCAGTGATACACTACAGATCTATTTATCTATCTATCTATGTATTTATCTATCTATCTATCTATATTCCCAAAAAAGGATCACTACTGCGAAGGATAAAAGCAAGTCCTGTCATGTTCTTTCAATATCAGTTAAAATTTTAAGTAGATCTACATCAAGATCTCAGAAAAAAGCGCAAAAAAAAATAATGATAAAACTGAATACTCTTATCACCAAATTGCTTAGAAGTTCTCAAAAACACAATTGAAGAAGAAGTTGAACACAATCTAGCATAAGTCCCAAGTCGAGCATGCGAGAAAACACAGCAGGCCTAACTGATTTGAACCAGTGGGCCTAGGCCTACGATCATGGCCTAGCCTACTCGGAGATAATGTTCATCTCTCCATTCTCGCATTTCGTACCCCTGAACAATTCAATATTTTCCAACCTTCTTTCGTCGCATGGTCAGAAAAAGAACATTGAATGAGTCTAATGACTGATGGTGTGTATGACAATATCTCACAGAGAAGTATGTATGTGTCAATGCTAAATAAACCAAAGGCACTTGCACTCGCTCAGCAAGCTGTGCGTGTGTTTCAGTTCAGCATGCAGGGTGTATGGCAAAGTGAAAGAGAGGCACGCATAGCAGGCAGCGGATCAATAAATCAGCTTCGTAGCTAGCCCGCTGCCCGTGACAAGGAACGATCACCCCAGGCTGGGGACTTGCATTTAGCCAAAGCAGGTATCCTTAGCCTTCTTAAAATTTATGCTGATTTTCCAATTGGCGGATTTCCAAAGATAATCGAAAGACTTACAGGTCTGAGACTGATAGATCTGGATATAATCTAAAGAGGAATCTATTCAAAAGTCGAAACGGGTTTTCGCCAAGCACGAGTTTCTATTCGACACTTTCCATCAAACCTGTCAAAACTAGCAAGTTACTTTTAGTAACTTTTAGGCATGTTGACAAGAATACTCAATTAACTAAGTTTGTCTGTTATTCTAAGATTTACACCGACTCACTTCTCTATTTTTAGCCACAAGTGCATTCCATCGAGGCTTCAGTTTCTGCTGTCTGACCGTGGCGCCACGTGTGTTAGTTTCACATGAGTCCAGTCCGAGAACATCAATCCCATGATGATGTGAAAGCTCCATACTCAGGTAGCCTTTACCACTACCAACATCTACCACCTGAAATGCAGTCAAGTGCTTTACAATGTGGGCTACATTTCATCATATAAAAAAAAGGCGGATGGGGGGGAATCAACCAAAAAAACTCAAAGAACCCCCCCCCCCCCCCCCCCCCCCCGCAAAAAAAACCAACATCAAAGTCATGCCAATATTTAAAGGTTAAACTATGCAGAGCTTAAGTTGGAAACTGATGTCAATTTAAAAAATCAATTAATTATTCATCATTTAATTCAATAAAACCAACTGTGCTGCATTGTAGAGTTTCATGACATCAAGTTGTAAAGCAAAGTAGGGGAAAAACTTGATCCAAAACTGGCAATATGTGTGTGTTTGTGTGTGTGGAGAGAGAGAGTGAGAGAGTGAGAGAGAG
>JBCJKF010632869.1:0-12975 GCA_039654545.1 Plocamopherus ceylonicus | reverse complement strand
TCACGACACGAGTCTGGTCCAGGTTCCTTGCTGGTACACCTAGTCTAGGCTCTGTGGTGTTAATACATGTAGCATCCTATGACACGAGTCTGGTAGGGTTCCTTGCTGGTACACCTAGTCTAGGCTCTGTGGTGTTAATAGCATCTCACGACCCGAGTCCGGTCCGGGTTCCTTTCTTTCCGTCGGGACAGGGTTCCAATACGACCCGTGTTCCCAGTTCCCACAGGGTTTCCAGCAGGTCTGGAAAAGGTCTGGAATTTGTTAGTTGGTTCAAGGTCTGGAAAAGTTCTGGAATTTTCACATTTTGCCTTTACCGATGCAAGTCGGGTTTTGTTTTGCGGTAATTCCGTAATTCTTAGACTTAAATTATTCTTCTTTGGTTCTCAACTACCCCCCTGGAGCACAGGCCGTTAACAACAGCTTTGCTTTCCTTTTCCTCCCATGCACCTCCGTCAAATTAAGTGTTTTTGTAAATGAGTGTGCAGAGGATGTGCCTTTTAGGTCCGGATATGTATTAAAAAAATTGCGGGGAACGCATCATTTAGATCTTGAAAATGTATTGGAAGGGTCTTGAAAAGGTCTGGAATTTTTTTGGTAGGATGCCCAGGAAACCCTGTTCCCAACACGCCATTGTCACACTCGCTTACAGCATCGCACAAAGACTTCTTGCTGACTGACACTGACAGAACATCCAGCCCCCCCCCCCCACCCCCTTCAATCCTCCACTCGCCCCCCCTCTCTTTGTGTAACGGCCATACCTCTAATGCGTCTCATCGCGTGGTCATCAGAGCGAGACGGGGTAAAAAAAATCTCCAGGTGTGTTCCCAGTCAACCTGTAGCCCGTAGCGTGGTCCCGTCTGTCTGTCTGTCTGTCTGCCATCCCTCAATCAAGTCGGGCTTCTCTGACAGGCCTTCGCTTCATCATTGGGATTCGCCCTGGCTCCTCAAAGCCGCACTGTGTGTGTTTATGTGTGTGTGTGTTTATATTATATTATATTATATATGTGTGTGTGTGTGTGTGTGTGTGTGTGTATCATGCACATCAAAGCCCAGCTAGCTGTGAAGAGCAACCCTACGCCTGGCTGGTGTGTGTTTGTCATTAGTCGGACGGACGCCATCATTCCAGGAAGTGTGTTTTACAGTAAACGCACTCTGACTTGCTGGTCCCATCTCTCTTCGTGAAGTGTAGCCTACATGTACATGTAGTGGATTGAAGTGTATATTGTCGAGGATTGAAGTGTACATGTAGTGGATTGAAGTGTACATGTAGTGGATTTTCTTCTGTGGCTGACTGACCTGTTGGTCCCATCTCTCTTTGTCAATTGCACATGTAGTGGATTTTCTCCTGTGGCTGACTGACTTATCGGCTGGTTTCATATTCAAAACTGACTGTTTGATGGTTGGGGAACGATCTCAGTTGAGTGATTTCGGATCGTGAGTTCAAAAGCAGCTCTGATGCCAACAACTGTGAGAACGCTGCGACGATAAATGGACAATCGGGTGATGAATAGACAGTTGGTCTGTCTCTCCGACTGAAGGCCATTTTTAGGAGGGTTTTGATGAAGCCAGTTGGACCCCCGGACCCCGGGTCACCCCTGGCCTCAGTAGACTGTAGTATAAAGGTTCCATACACTTTGTACATTGTGTGTTTGTATTTGTAGGATTCCATTGTAGTGTGGACTGTGGTGGATGGCAATGTGGCCTTGACCTTGCGGTGACGGGCCAGTGGATAGAAACACGGACATTGTGTGTGTGTTTGTGTGGAGATTTAGTGTGTGTGTGTGTGTGTTAAGACAATGGCCTTGCAGACTTTCAAAGGACCCGCCGTGGTGTGTGGTGTGGCAGGAGACAAGAAAAAGGTGGGTAGGCCTCAAGGCCTAGTCAGCCATTGATGGGTTGGCAGGCAGACTGATAGACAGATACAGGTAGATAGAGTCAACCAGGAAAGGAGAGGGGGGGGGAGACAGAGAGAGAGACAGACAGACAGGCAGACAGACAGACAGACAGAGAGGGACTGAGGCAGACAGAGAGACAGATGAAGAAAGTAGAGTCAGCCTGTCAATCGAAAGTATACAGACCTCCTAGTTTGATCTTTGGTTTTTTGTTGTTGTTTTGTTTCTTGTTTTCTTATGGTTACCTGTCGCTGCTTTACACTATTTACACCCCCCCCCTTCCCAATCCCTTTCCCCATGTTGGTTTTCCCCAGATTCTTCATTGCTGTGTCAGATCTATTTCATTGTTTGCAATGAACTGTTGAGACAACCCATTGTCATGCATTGCAAACATGCTTTCACATCTTTTAAGGTGTAATTACAAATTAAAAAAAACACCCAAAAAGCAACAAAAACAAGTAAACATACAAACCCCAAAACAAAGAAAAAACCAAACAAATTAAGAAAAACAAAACAAAACATGTAGATCGCAACCTTTCATTAACCCCTTCACTTTCTCTGCCACTATCATATATTCCATTTTTGGAAGAATCTCATTATAATTAAATACTAACATTCATAGTAGTTGTAGTAATCCTATTAGTGATTGTCTAATTAATGTTGTTAACATTTTACATTTACTGACATTCTTCTCACTCGTGCCCTTAGTTGACTTCAAATTTATTTCAAACTCTGGTCTGACATTGAACTGTTGAACCAACTCATGCACTTTTCAAGGGGCAAACAGTTTATGAACATCAAACCGATAATGTGTGATGTGTGTTTTCTACCAGGGAAAAATTCCACATTTTGTTTCTCATCACATCATCACTATCCGTGTGCCAAAGGGTGCCATGTTGTTATCATAACGTTAATACCATTCAAGTTTTATTTGATGATAGGATCAACCACTACTGAAGGCATTCTAGGATAAAGTGTATTTTTAAACATTTTTACTACAGTAATGATATTTACCATTGAAAATACCTCACTAATTATGCCTTTTTTGTAGAGATCTACAAGTAGCCTAATGAGACAGTCATCTTTGCCAAGAATTTTTTTCCCTTTCAATCCATTGCATTTAGTCCTCCATCATGTTATGTTTTGTTTTTGTCACAGCAGGCAAAATCTTTTTCGGGCCTGCAATCCATCCTTTCTTTAAGCCGTAAACTTGACATGTTAATGATTTAACAATAAATTGATGTTTGTAAGCGTAAGACGGTTTCAAACATGAAAATCCATTTTGAGGCAAAAGCAACATTAAATTATTCTTTACTGTAAATAAGTTCGTTGTTTAATAAAAAAAAAATAAATTGTGATATCATTTCCTTTTTTTCATAATTTATTATCAGACATTAAGTCTACATCCTGATACCTATCAGACATTAAGTCTACATCCTGATACCTATCAGACATTAAGTCTACATCCTGATACCTATCAGACATAAAGTCTACATCCTGATACCTATCAGACATAAAGTCTACATCCTGATACATATATTATGAAAGAGCAGTTTACAAGTTTGACTTTGGGTTTTTTTTCTTTCAGAGAATAAAATAAAAATCAAAGTTTATTTATGAAATAAATTCAAATGCTTTTATTAAATAGAACAGCAATTTTATGGTTTATACTTACTGTAGTCTTTTATGCACATTTCCAACCAAAGTTTTATGGTGTCATTGATTTTATAATCATTGTTTTTATTGACGGTTTAAATTGATAAAATAAAAAATTATTTGTAACCTTTGATTTACAATTTTCAGGGTTGTTAATCTCTTCCCTTATATTTATATTCCTTCTTCATTAATATACTGCTTGATGTAAACTATTTCGCATTTATAGCACATACAGTAAAATGTTTAAGTGGTGAAATATATATGTATATATATTACATATAAACATGTTTGTGCATGTATATATAAATACATGTGTTTGTTTAGAAACTTTTATTTCAATTGTATATTGCAATAATTGTGGAAAATGACCCTGTCCGATTTGTGACCTTGACTTCCAGATTAAACTTCATGAATTATATGAAGGACTGAACAAAAAACAGACAAACAAGCAAGCAAAAATGTGCCACTCAGAAAAAATAGATATGAAAATCACAGACAATCACAGACAGTTTAACATCAACCTCCTTTTTGTTGTACCCCCCCCCCCCCCAGGTGGTGGGTTCCTCCAACCAGGCCCTCCCCACCCCCATACGCCAGGGCGTGGCCGGGGAGCTAAAGGCCACCCCCAACCGTGCCAGCCCCCGGCTAGGTGACAGCCTGGTCAGCGTCACGCCCCGCGACGGCAACGACACCTCGGCCTGGACCTCCCACAACTCGTCTCCCAACGCCTCCCTCGACATGACCAACACGCCCGTCTCCCATCGACACCCCCACCCCCAGCACGGCCAGCGGCAACCCTACTACCAGCAGTACCGGCCTCCCGCACCCCCGGACCCCCACCCCACTTCCGTCTTGAAGAGTTTCCAGGTGAACATTGTTGTTGTGGTTCTTGTTGTTTCATTCAAGTTGCACATTTATTGTTAATTTTACATTTATTTTTATATTATTTTTGTTGTTATTATTGTTATTGTTATTATTATATATTTGATATGCATAGGATATGCACAGTGGTTTTCTGATTCTCATTGTTTGTGCTGGGCTTGTATGCTTTTCTTGACCAGAATAAACTCACAACCAATGTAAAACACAGCAAAGATACTGAAGTTTTTGAGCAGAAACTTACACATACGACAGTAATATCAAAATACTTGACATGTATAGATAGAGTATGACTGTATTTTACACATGCTTATAGGAATACCAAGCTAGTTGAGTTTGTCGGCCATTTTGAAGATGAAGATGAAGACGGAGAAAAAATGTTGTTTTAATTAACACCATAGCAAGACTCCGGGTGAAGACATTTTTTGAAGCCACTTTGATTGCACAAATAAACAAATGACATACAGGATATTTTAACTAAGATTTTGTCTTGAATTCTTTCCAAATTTCAGCCATTTTTTTTTATAGACATTGACTATGGCAGACAAGACAAAACTTTAATTTGTCGGGTCCATTTTCCGGTAGATGTTTTGGCACTTGAGAAGTTAGTGTGTAATTACTGTAAACCTGCAATAGTATCGATTTGTGCTTGTTGAAAAGATTTACCTGTGGCCTTGTTGATGGTGTCAACATTCAAGGAGGAAATGACAAAATGCTTTTTTTTCTATCTTCTTTGTAGGACTTTGATGACATGAGGGTGTTTGAAGGCCAAGCCCTTTTGGAGGAGAGACACAAGGAGGAGGAAGAGAGACTCCTAAGGTGAAATACTGGGGATGGACAATTAAAGGGCTTCCTGTTTTTGTTTGTGGTGTTTTTTTGCTCGTTTTTGCTCTTCACTTTTGATCACATTTGATATCATTTACATGTAAAAACATCATATAGAGTGCCCTTTATAATACAATGACTTACTTGACTGACATCAATGAACTTACTTGACTGAAATCCGTCTGCCTTTTAGTTGTCTGCCTTCGAGATTGAGTGGTTTCTTCCGGCCTAGGTCGGTGTTAAGAGTGGTCGGTAAAGATGTTATGGGGCGACTGGGGAACCTCTCTTCTATTTTTTAAAAAAAATAGAACAACAAAAAGCAATAATACTTATACTACTACAAATAATAGTCATAATATTTCGTTTTATGTTGTATGTTACTAGTAATGATTTAAGTTACATTAAGCAGATATGCCAGGTAAAGTGAGGGACATTCGGATTTGATTCTGTGCCTAACTGAAAGCTGCCATAAGTATTGTCATCAACTGTCCTTTGTAGGATAATTAAAATAGTTTTGCTTCACAGATTTTTGTTGGAAGAGCGTGAAAGAGAGTTGAGACGATTGGACGACACTGTGGACAATGAAAAGGAGAAGGCAGCCGAAGACTTGTTGGCTTCCATTGAGAACTTGTCCGTCAATAGCATGCCACGGAGCCTAGTTGATGAACGGGACCGAATTGAGGAGCATTTTAAACACGTAGGTCGTCGACAGGGACACTGTCATTTGTACTTGGCTCAAGGACATGACTTAACCCTTTAATTACTTAGAGCTGATGTATCGGCATGAGCAGGATTTACTCTTTGACTACTAAGAGCCTCTATATTCCGTGCTCAACCCCAAATTATAGTCAAAAAGTTTAATTGCTTTGAGTAGTAAAAGGTTAAGTTGTTTTTCATGATGAAATATTTCGCCTTTGCATGTTTTTTCCTGTTCTTTATCGGACCACATCCATTTACATCAAGTTAAAATCATCTCCAATTCCAGATCAAAGAGGAGCGTCTGAGAACTGTCACAGACAAGATTGCTTCAGAGGAGAAAGCCAGGAACGGGAAAATGCTGGAGAGGTGAGTCGGTATCTGGGTGTGGAAGGGTTTCATTTTAACGCCGTGTCTACGAGTCCAGTAAGCAGAAATAGTTATCCTAAAATTAAAGAAAATAGGCTCAATGAAACGTCCAGTTAGCCCAAAGGACTGGGTGAGAGGGGCAATAGTCCATGGTTGGATAATGATCACATCATCAAAGAGGTTGTATTTCATAAATAAAGGGAGTTACCTTCCTTTATCAAGTTTTCCTGTCGAGCAAATAAAACACCGGGACTCGAACCAAGCAAAACGAAATAGAGAATTTTTGTCTCAGTGTGCTGACCAATCAGAGGGATGGCTGTATTATTACGTAAGCTTAGTCCTACATACAGCATGTCAAGCGCGAGACTGATGGGTTGAGGGTGTGATCATCTAAATGCTAGGATGAGATATGATTGGCCAACAACCACATCATGGCGTAGGGCCAGGCAGTGTGTTGCATGCTTGAGAGCTGTCATGCCCTGTAGCAGTTTTTGACACCTTAGCTCTGTGTTCATACTTGGACCAGTACCCGCCAATAAACCCTTGCCAGACCCCCCCCCCCCCCCCCTTCCACTACGAAAAGCACCTTGGAGCACAAACGCCTTTTCATACACAAAATTGGTTTCTTTTTTACCCTTTAATAAATTTGAATGTTGTTGGTCAAACCTTTTTTCCCAAATCTAAACGTCCAGTTAGCTGAAATTTGGGTTTTCGATCATCCAACTAGAAGGGTGAATTTGATAATAAAAAACCTGTTTCACTGAAAAAACGTCCATGAAAGTGAAACGTCCATCTAACGGGAGTCCAATTAGGCGGTAAATACTGTATTATTATTATTAATGTTTTTTGTTTTTTTTTAAACATCATAACCATTGCTTAAGATCAATGAGATTACAAAAACGATTTTGATTTTGGCTTGTAGTTTTTAATGTTAGTTTTTTGGGTCATTTGTGTAGTTATTGTTGTTTGTTTTTTGTTTGTTTTCGACCTGCCCAGGCATTGTCAGGAGATGATGACCCTGATTGGGGAGAAGGACAGGGAGCGGGATCGCTTGTCTTTGTTTGACCACTCCATGAAACCGCCAGCTGAAACACCTGTGGGGAAGAAGAACACCCTGTACCAGTCGCCGTCCGTGTTCGAGGCTTTGGACCTCAGGGCCATAGAGGTGGGTAAAAAAAACCCAAAAAAATTCCACTTATTCATCCCAGGAGGGAAATTTGTCTTGTGATTTTTGACACACCACAGCCTACTGGTCACAGTGGCCCAGCTGTTGTGCTTTTGATTCATAACTAAAAGGTTGGTGGTTCAAATCCCGTTGCTAACGGGACATTGGGATTTAATCCTTGAGCTCGGTTATGTCCACTAATTGCCTGCGTTTGAAGCACAGCTCTGAGGCTGTCGCTTGGTTTTCGGTCAAAAACCAAAAAACAAATTTCCATGTAAATAAGTGAAAAAATAAAATATATCTTTTTCTCTCATCCTCATCATCCGATCCAGCTTGCCAACAAAGACTACGACACTTACACTGAGCTGGTCCGAGATCTCACCAGGAATTGCAGGACAGAACTGGAGAAAGCCAGGTAGGATCCATTCAGTCTGTTTTGTCCAATCTTTAGACTGTTACGCACAGATTCTTTTCGATAAAAATCTGCCCTGATAAAGGAAAGGAGAGTTTATTGTCATTTGCTTTGTGATGATCAATACTCAGGTTCAGTTGAAAAGCCTGTGACCAACAAGTTCAAAATACATTGCAGTGGCACAGTCTGATAAATGTCTCCACTATGAAGACAAATGAAACAAAATGGTAAAGTTTTGGGTTTAAAACCGAAACCCTTCTTGGGACAAGAAATAGCCATCAAATGCCAATCAAACAAAAGAAATTACAATGAAAAAAGCAGAAAATGAGAAAAAAAGAAGAAATAAACAAAGGAAAATTTTTTTTTAGATCTATTTCGAATTAAACCAGATTGTTGTTTGTTGTCTGAAGAAGAGTTTCAACCCAAACATTTACAATTTTGTTTTGCCCTTATAGTGGAGACGTTTATTAAACTTTGTTTTGTGTTCATTTGTATTGAGTTCTCCACTGTGGCTTTCTTTTACACCTGAATCTAATGAGAAAAGTTGTGTGAATAATGGAGACGTTGAGTTTGAACTCATGACCTCAAAGATAGACTTGCTCTCAGTTTGCAATGCCACTTGTTGTTTTTCTGTTTGCTTTTTTCCAATGAGCAGGGTGAGGCAAAAGACATAAATCACATTTTCTTTCGTTGCTTTTTACAGAGTGCTTTTCCGTTGGGTTATTGCCAAGGACATCAACAAACACACGGTCAATGACATCATACGCCCCCACGCCACGGACCGTCTGCTGAAAGGGGTCAAAAGTGGCAAGGAGACGTACCATCAGTTGTACAAACGGCTTTGCAGGTAGGGATTCCCACCTGTTTGTAGCCTTGTAGTTTGGACTCAGTAGTCCTCTCTTTTGTTTTACAAAGGTGATGATGGTGATGGTGATGATTTTTAGGATGGTGATGATGATGATGCTAATGATGGTGACGGTGATGATGATAACGATGGTGGTGATGATGGTGATGATGAGGATGAGGATGATGGTGATGACTAGGATGATGATGAGCAGACGCAGCATCATCAGCAGCACAATATAACCATAGTAGTAATAATAACAATATAGTCATCCAGTCATTACGTTTCCATAAATAAAAAATGCTTTGCAAGATTACAACATTTATACATATTCTAAAATAATAAATTTTTAAAGTCATAGTGAAAACTGTAGAGGGTGTCCCCCAAAGAATATTTACAGGCAGGGAGGGCAAGTTGCATGGGTACAAATTGGTTTTATGCTGATAGAAAAATTTCTCCTGGGCTGTTGGCACTTTGTCCCATCAAACTCATTGCTGTGAAGTAGAAGATACGCCCAGAATAGTGACATACGGTAACTCCCCAATCGAATGAAGTTGCCAGGGTGGCTAGCCGCCTTGTGTGAAGAAGAAGCTGACTATCAAGTTGACATTGTGTTTTAAAATTGATACAACTCTGGCTTGGCTGGACCAATTGGAATGGGACTGTGCAATGTACTGGTTATAAAATTCTTTACAAGAAACTTTCATTTTTACGAAGTGCGATGGGCCATATCAGTCTATGCATTTTTGGGGATTCAACTTGTCTAGAAATATCACTGTGAGACTATTATCAGTCAGGGGAAATTCCTCAGTAGTTTCCATGTCATCAAGGTGAAATGTTGTTAACGATACAGATAAGTTGATTGGTCTATTTTTCCGACAGCTATGCTGGCCTTCACTGCGAGATCGTTCTGGGCTACTCCAAAGGAGCCGGCTACAAACCAGGGATGCGAATGGATGGTCAAGGTTTCCGTAACTCTTGGACGGTGGTCAACATAGATGGCAGCTGGCGATTGGTCAACTGCACCTGGGCAGCCCGTCATGTGACAGGTCACAAGGACAATTTGCCGCAAATGTATCACAAGTAAGGCGCATTTTAACAATGGTTCTTACCCCAAATGTACCACAAGTAAGAATAAACATAGGCTATAACATTGATTATTGGTATTGAATAGTAACCATAATTCTTTCCCCAAATGCATCACAAGTAAGGAAAAAACGTATGCATGTATAATTGGCTTTGAATCGTAATAATTATTCTGTCTAATACAAATTTATATGATATATGAAATATAATAATAGTAAAAAAATAAAAATGACAACAGTAGTAATGATAGAAATAATAAGATGAATTTAAAATGTATGTTTATCAGAATTATACGATAAGCCCTTTAATATAAATAATAAAAGTTAATTCTCATTGCAGATTCCATAGAACTTTGATAAATCTTAGAATCTTTCCTTTTTTTCTTTTGACTCTTATTGACAATTTGTAGGTTGGTGTTTTCTAAACTGTAATCTTTTCTTGACTTCAGGTATGATGAATTCTACTTTTTAACTGACCCAGAGGATCACATTTACCAACATTATCCGGATGATCCCGCCTGGCAACTTTTAGAAATTCCACTTCCATTCTCTGAGTTTGTAAACCTGCCTGTCGTCAAATCCCCTTTCTTCAACTACGGCCTTCGCTTCTACTCCAACTACGGCGCCACATTGGTCTCTGACACGGGCATGTTGGAAATCCGTCTTATTTCTCCCAAGATCCTCGGCTTCGGATCCATGCTGGAGCCTGTCAATCGTCTGCCCAGTGAGGCACGGCAGCTGGAGGGACGGACTTTGTTGAGGTTCATAAAGAACGAGGCTATTTTCACCTTGGCCCTTCCTGCGGCCGGCTTGTACTATTTTTCCGTCTACGCCGGTGACTACTGGCGGTCTGAGTGTCTGGAGAGCGCCTGTTCCTTTCTAGTCCACTGCACTGGCATTTCCGGCCCCCCGTCTCCCCCCTACCCCCCTGTGCCATTTTTTGGACCGACGCCTGTCATGGACAATCTTGGCATCACTGCTGACAGCAACGTGGATCCCCTTGTGGTTTGCAACAGTGACTTCCTGGAAATCAATTTCAGCCTGTGCAAGGATATCAGGCTGACTCACACCTTCCAGTACTTTGATGTCAGCGACGGAGCAATAACGGACATCGATCGTTACGTCTTCCTGAGGTCCCGCAACGACAAAGGCGCCAACTACTTGATCCGCTGTCCCAAAGAAGGCTTCTTCATCTTCTCCCTGTACGCCGCCGACCTCACTGGCGACTCCCAGTCCTTGGACTGCGCTTTCCGTTACCTGATCATCTGCCAGGAGCCAAGCCCCAACACGGCACAGTTCCCCAAAACCTACCAAAAGTGGCAGCACTGCTCCCTGCATGAGCCAATCACCGGAGACCTGACGACGAATCGTCGCGTGACTTTCCGTCTGGACATCCCCCAGGCCCTGGAGGTTTTCATTCACATCAACGAAGTTTGGCACCACCTGAAGCGGAAAGTGGGCTACGTGTGGGAGGGTCAGGTTGACACGGGCCCTGTGCCAGGTCTGGCCAAAGTCTACGCCAGGTACACAGGGCCCGTCAAGGACTCGTCTGTCTTCGTACAAATGTTGGACTACCACGTGGTGCAGGAGGATGAAACAGAAATTTAGAGTCTTCGTGTGAGAGTGCATGTAGGGTTGAGCGTGATTTTTAAATTTATTTTTCTTTAGTTTTGTTGTTTGTTGTGTTTGGGTTTTTTTTTTTTTTGGTTGCTTTTGGTTTGCTTTCATGTTTTTTTTGGTTTGGTTTTATTTTGCCACTTTGTTGTTTTTGTTGTTTTTTTTTTGTTTTTTGTTTGTTTGTTTTTTTTTTGGGGGGGGGAGTTTTTTTTGTATGGACCTTCTGCATGAATTGGATCAAGGACTCGTAGAGCTTTATCTGAGGAGCCTCATCCTCTTCATTCTTTGTTCTATTTATCATATCATCATGTCAACCCTTTACACAACAAGCAATGGAATTTCATGCCAAAAGTCTTCACTTAAAGACACATTGTAAAAATGTGTATACGTGTATTTTGGTTTAATCCTTTGTCCAAAGTTTTTGAAGCCCCAACAGAATTAATAATGATAAAAATAAAAAATAAATAAACCCACAAAAAACAAACAATTTCCCAAAACTTATGCTACAACTTTAATATTGAAATTAGAGTCATGGCAAAGAAGATTTATGTCAGAAGGATGCGATGGGGTCAATCAACAAGATCTTGCTATGATAGAAACTTGTTGTTACACGTACAGATTAGTTCTTTGCATCACAATGTCAACCACTGAAGTTGGAGTTCAATGTATAAGGGGTCAAGGTCAGGGTCAAGGCCTTTTGGTCTGTTGACTGTCCGTGTGTGTGTTGGTCTGTTCACTGTCCATGTGTGTGTGCGGCATCCTACAATGTTGGCAAGTTTGGCCAGTAATGGTCCAGCCTCCATTTGGAGGCAAGTACTGATGGTCATGTGACCATGTCATTGGGGAAACTTTTCCAGGCATTCACGCTGACTTTTGATTGTGTATTGAAAAACAGCAGATGTAAGCCTCTAACTGTAGGCATGTATATCCCTACACTGAAGCTCATTATTTGCCTATAAAAGTACAAAAATTTTGAATTTCAAGTCCAGAATATCTTCCTGTATTGCGCAGTCTTGAGACTATGAGCAACTATTCAATTTAATTCAGTTGATTTTAATGATAGGGAAACTCTCATGTTTGCATCCTGCCTGTACAGACCCATAATGGCAGCTCCCCCTTTCCAACCCATTTCACTTGGACGTGCCTAAAATCACACAGTCAAACACAATCACATCAATCAGTAAAAGGCAGCCTAAAATCCTTGACACTTTATAGCAAGATATCACCCTCCTTTTTGATGCCATCTTTGCATTGGGTACAACTGTTGAAATAATTTGTAAATAATCTGGCATTTTTATGCCTAGATGGTGTTCATCAATCATTGAATTTTCTGTATCTTTTTATTCAAGCAAGTAACCTGTATATTTTGTCCCAGGAAAGTTTGTATTTTCTTTGTCCTCTGTTGTCTTTTTCACAGGCCAAAATGACGCTTTCTGTATCTGTAGGTGTTTTGATCCGTCTTTCTATCTATCTATCTATCTATCTATCTATCTATCTATCTATCTATCTATCTATCTATCTATCTATCTATCTAT
>JBCJKF010632868.1:0-19318 GCA_039654545.1 Plocamopherus ceylonicus | reverse complement strand
TGGGGGTGGCGGGCATTTTCCACTGAAATTACTCACTGAAGCGGGTACCCGCTACCCGCCGCCTTTACCCGGGTACCCGCTTTCACCCTATTACCCGCAGGTTCCCGCGGGTACCCGGGTAACCGCCCAGCCCTATACAGTGGTGATGTCCATGGCGTTAATCGTATGCCTGATAATGTCCACGTACGTTTAATTGGGTTGAGGTTTGGGGACACTGTGGGCCAAGAAGTCAAAACATCGATGTTGTTATCGGTAGGAAATTCTTGTGTAAGTCTCGCTCTATTTTCTAGTGCATTTCTTTTTCTTGTGCAAATATTTAGTGATGTCCCAAGGAACACCGCGAGTTTGTAAAAGTTTCTCCTGGTAACGTTGATCCGTGAGCCGTCCATGCATGCTGATAAAGGGTGTGCGATGATCTGATGTAATGCCAGCCCAAACCATAGTCTTATTTAATTATTATTATTATTATTATCATCATCATTATTATTATTATTATTGTTATTATTATTATTATTATTATTATTATTATTTTTATTATTATTATTATCATTATTTCTGTGTCCTTGAAAAAACGATCTCCTTAATCTACTTTGGCAGTAAAACACTAAATATCAGCCGTGATAACATGCGAAAAATTCATGCTTCTACGATTATTAACTATCGAGTTACAAAAAAAAAAACAAAAAAAAAAAAAAAAAGAAAATTTGTATACTTTCCTTTCTAATAACTCGATAGTATGTAAACATAGAAGCAGGAATTTTTAATGAAGCATAACCATTACTGATACCTTCATGATTTTTTAAGAGCTGTTACCTGTTGTTAATTTTTGTACCGCAATGTGTTTTATAAGTAATCCATTCACACTTAAGAAAATATATCGAATTGAAGAAAAGAAAATGGAAAAAATACATCTTACGACCATGGCTTGAATTCATAACAAAACACACCGTTGGAAAATAACTTAATTTTGTAATTTTGTATCAGATAAACCTAAATATGACTTGTAGTGTTGAGTTATAGGGTAATGCCATTAGTCATCTGGTCACTCTTTTGCTTTGCTGAAATAAAATAATAAATATTTACCGGGTTCCCCCCTTCTAGCTCTGTGCCTCCATCCATAAATTATGTCGATTTTCCAAGATTATATGGTCCTTGAGATTTTTCTTGGCACATGCAGTACAGTAGTTACCGCCTAATTGGACGGTCGTCGGGAAGCAGCGAAAACGTCCAATTAGGCGAAACGTCCATTTAGGCGAAACGCCCATTTAGCCTATATGACCGAGCGAGAGGGGCGACAGTCCATGGTTGGACAGTGATCACACCATCAAAGGGGTTGCTGTATGTCATAAAAAAGAGGGAGTTTCATTCCCATATCGAAGTGTCCTGTCGAGTAAACAAAACACCGGGGCTCTGGCAGAGGACCAAGCAAAACGAAACATAGAATCATTGTCCCAGTGTGCTGACCAATCAGTGAAATGGCCGTATTATTACGTAGGCTTGATCCCACGTACAACATGTCGAGCGCGAGCCCGGTGGGCCGAGGGGGTGGTCACTTAAACGCCGGCATGAGATATGATTGGCCAACAACCACGTCATGGTGTAGGCCCAGGCAGTGCGTTGTATGCCTGAGAGCCGTAATGCCCTGTAGCAGTTTTTGACACCTTCGCTTTCTATTCACACCTGGACCAAAACCCGCCAATAAACCATTGCCAGACCCCCCTTTCCTTACGCTAAGCACCCTGGAGCACAATGGCCTATTGATATGCAAAGTTGGTTTCTTCATGGCCCTTGAATACTTTTGAATGTTGTTGGTCAAACTATTTTTCCCGAATCTAAACGTCCAATTAGCCGAAATTGTGGTTTTGGGCTGTCCAATTAGAGGGGTGATTTTGATAATAAAAATACCGTTTCACTGGAAAAACATCCACTAAGGCGAAACGTCCATTTAGCCGGCGTCCAATTAGGCGGTAACTACTGTATATACTTTTTTTTTTTTTTTTTTATATCAAGCTTACATGTATTTTGTATTCCCAAAAATCGTTTTTATCATCACAGTCACTGTCTGATTATTTACACAGAATTTGATATTACCAAAAACTTTAAATATGACGAATCCAACTGTCCTTGTTTGGTTTCAAACAAGCTCCACATTTTAATATAGTGAAGTGACAATAGTATTTCCCATACTTTTTGATAGAGCATGTTTTCACTTAATTTTAACCTATTAATTTCAGTGACTTGGCAGAAGCTTTCACAAATTGTACATTGATGACCTTTTTGCCAGCTTTCACAGGTAGGAATGGAGTAAAAGTAAAAGAAGAAAAGGAGAAGGAGAATAGTCATGTCCATCAATAGGAATACTGTATAGGACTTGCACTTCAAAAATTCAAAAAGTATTGCAAATCTTTTAGCACTTTTCATGGTGCAAAATAATTCCGCAATAGTTTGATCATCACTCAGGCTAGGAAAACGTTTATTTGCAAGAATGAACAAGATAGATTCGATTTCCTTAAACAAATTAATAGAGCGTATTTCTTGACATTAATTGTGAACAAGTAAACATTTAAAGCTTCATTTGACAACATTGTCAATATTCCTAAAACATCAATTATTTGTAGTCTACCAAAGTGAAGGGGGATATTTTATCTGTGTCGAGTATGCTCTTTCCTAATTTCATTATCTTATCCTAAAACAATTTATAAGTGATTTATTAATGTAGTAATAGTTTTCTTGTAAATTTTCTTGTTTATTATATCATGGTACAGTTGTTCATTTTATACGATTTCTGTATATTTTAACTATCATCTATCTTTTAATGGTATGTAGTATTTTAACATTAAGTTCCATCTATAACTTAATGTTAAGCGTTTAGATTTCGGAACAACCATAAACGCAAAAGTGAGTCTTTGGGGAGGAATCGATCATCACTCTTTTTCAATGGCATCTATATGAGCTATCTTATGTGTCCAACATGGGCATTCCTTATTATTCCTTACATGAATTTCTTTCAGCAGGAGTGAGGATGAATTATAATATAGCCTAGGTGCTCTGCCACAGTGATGTATCCAGATTTTTCTATCCTTTTTGTTTTTGCCTTTGCTTTTCTTGATCCACATAATGTTATGTATTAAGTGTTTTCGATATGGGTAATTATCTGTCCTTGAATAATCTACACATTTGATGTATCATAGCTCTTTTGTGTTGTCAAAGTCTCAGCTATATAATTCCTATAAAATATTTTTTGAAACTTGTAACATATGTGCAAAAACATAGAATTAAAATATAAGTCCAGCCAGCACTTAAGTTAGGTCAATTTAACATTCACCTTTACAGCTCAAGAAGATGACCTGAGTTTTTAGAATTGTATATTTTATTTAAATTAAATTTAGACTGGTTGAGTTCTTGCAACGGCTGTTGAGCAAAAGCCAATTAAAATGCTTAAACATGGTTGATGTGACGCCTCGTAGAGGGAGCGGGCAGGGATCCACACTGATGCTGGCATTACAGCAAACAATATTGTATAATAATATTTCATGGATTGTGAATGTCTTGTTAGTGCCAGATTGCAGATAGTGTTATTATGAATTAAATGTAATTCATTAGAAAATATGTGTTCCTTTCTTTGTCTGAATTTTGATGACAGTGTTAAAGCAGGAGGCAATATAATGAGGCTTGAATAAAGTATATTGTCTTATTTAGAGAACTTGTATAACAACAGAGATTGTACCATTACACCTCATTTAAAACATCTATTTGCAGGTCATGAATTGTTACAATCTACATTATCGAAAAGTGATGATCCAGACCTATATGAAATTGACCAAGAACTCAAAATATGGTACTTTTATTTTACACATATAGTGGATAGTTAGTGCTGTAGGTTACCTCTATTACCGCTCTCCTTCTTTTGATTTTTTATGTGATTTAGCTATGGGTTTAAATCATATTTATATCTCCTCATTGCTGTGATTGTGCACCTGAAAATTTTATCTGCTCAAACTTTTACAAGACGAATTTTGTTTTATGATTAATAATAAATAGCACTTTTTGAGTGCTCTCCCATGTCTGAGGGAAGTGCTTAGAGCACTTTATAGGTAAAATTAAGGTGGTTTACATAAAAGAAGTCGTAAGCTTAAAAAGAGATTTCAGAAATTACAAAACTAAAAATGTATGAGGCAAATGTATGTATGTATCGAGCAAAGAACATCACACTCGAAAAATAAAACAGTCTATTAGACACTTACTCTTTGGAATTACATGTAGTTGGGAGCCTTGGAAATTTGCTATTTGGCATCAGTTGGGCCTTGGTATAGATTTCTCCTCAAAAGTCATCGCATTCTGTTCAGCCTTAGTGATTGCATTCAGAACATAGTGTTCCTGTCGCAGTGTTTTGTTTATGTGGATTTCCATCGTGCATTTCACAATACATGTGCTCATATTTGATTTGCTTTTCTGTAACCAAAGTTTGTATTGTCATATGTCTGAATCTTTACATACGGTCTTAGATTTCCATAGACCTAATGAAATTTTAATAAAAATCAGGGATCTAGTATTGTTGTAACGCAATCACCAATTCATTTGATGTTTGGTGTTGTATGAATTGTTCTTGCCGTGTATATTAGATTATAGAAATTTACTGTAACTGTAACACACCATAACATAATATTATGGTGATGATTTTCAAAACACGATAAACAAAAATAAGATAAGGCCTACTGCATGCTATGTTCATCTCTTGAGGTCTTCAAGATTATGATAATATAGTTTTCCACATTTGGCCTGCTTTTCAGTGTTAAAGCAATGTTTTCAATGGTTGTAATAAGAAATATATTATTTTCTTTTTTGAAAAACTCTCAAATTAAAATGGGCTTTATAATAAAGATCAATTGATGAATCTCATATAATAAAGAATTTGATCATTATTTTGTATAAATGCTTAAAAAAAGGGCTTTAGGAATGTTGCAACGTTGACCAAAAAGTTGTGATGGTGCTCAAATGTTTGTTTCTTTCTTCACCTAGGCAAAATAAAAGTCGAGAGGCACATCAAGGTCAGCTCTGTTGCATGCTTAAAATGAGGAATGAAATACTTCAACTCAAATATGTTGTAAGTTTTAAAATATGTTGACACTCAGTATCTGTGTAAATCATCCTACTACTACACAGACAAGCAAAAGAAAATGGGCAAATTTTTGAAATTTGATTCTTTATGAACAGCTTTTGCAATGTTGTCTTGGTGAGTAATGTTCAGAGGTATGATTGCTTTAGAAAGTGAGTTAGAAATTTGTTTACTTCATAAAACTTCAGATAAAAAGTTTTCCAGTTTGTCATAAAATTACACAATGAAAAAACTTGTTTCTTTCTGTTGTTAAACATTTTTCAATAGGGTAAATAGAGAATACCTGTGGCGAATTCTATTTAAATATGAAGTGAGTAGACATCTCACCAACACATGCAAAAGCCTTTATACCAAGTAGAATATTATCGTAACAACAAGAAATGGAGAGACAGCACCATTTAGTCGTTCACAATTTCCTCTAGAGTGAGACAAAGGTGTGTATTATCCCCCTTGTTGTTTATCACCTATATTGATGACTCTGCATACAAGCAAGCCAACCCTGACAATATAGAAATAGACAACCTTTCACAAACACACTGATGGCAACACAGCTCCAAAAACACAGATTGAATCAGTGCTGTAGCAACAATGACATGAAAATTAGCCGAGAAAAGACAAAAGTCATGGTGATTAGCAGAGAAAAAAGAGAACTGAATGTACCAATTAAAAATACATCACTCAAACAGAGGAATTCAAATACCTGGATGCTATGTTTACAGAAGATGGTGGGGTTGACAAAGTAATTGACACATGGTGCATAAAATCATTTCAAATACTCAAACATAAAAATATACCTCTCACCACAAGGAGAAACCTTACCCAAAGCATTTTCATGCCAACACTTTCCAGAAATAGGAAAGGGTACCTCGCTCAAACTCTAGTATTAGCATGCAAGACAATCGCATGACCAATTCTACAATACAGTAGTCGGATATGAGACCCACACTATAAATCAGAGATAGAAATGATCGAAAAATGCTAAAGAAGAGCTGCAAGATGTATAACAAATACATAGTCATATGATGGCTCTGCCTTGATCCTAACAGAAAAGATATTCTAAGAAAACATAACAAATGCAGACAGAAAGAGAAAAGGTAAGCTCACTCTCTTTTACAAAATCTACAAGAAAATTAACCTAAAATTATCACCAAACATACAAACAATTGATCAACAAATAAGACATCATCAAGCCAAACTATCAATACCCTCTGGCAGATGCGAAACCTACCATTATACCCTCTATCTTTCCACAATCTGCTTATGGAATACATTTCCAAAACAAGCTACGAACCACTAAACATTCAACAGTTTCTTGAAATATTTGATGTAAAGCTCTGTACAGGGCAAACCTGTGGAGGAATCCCCCAACTGTGGGGTTACCACAGCACAGAGAAGAAAAAGATCATTTGTATTATGATTAATACATTGAGTTTGATCTCTTCATATCATAACCTTATAGAACCTCATAGCTTCTTTCATTGTATTTCAGACAAAATCACAAAATACTTTACTTAACAAGCTTCTGGCAGACAATGAAAGGATCAGAAAAGAAAAATTGATTCTTGGTAAGTTCAGGTTCAGAAATTCAAATTTCTATCGGAAGAGTACTTTTTTCCTATTTAAATTGTCTTCTTATTGTAATACTAATTTTAAGACACAATATTTTCATGGCCACACTTGTTTTATTTAAATTATTTTGATTTAAAATTTGACTTGAATCTTTAGACTTGTGTTGGTTTAATTTAAAACCATTAAAAAAAGCTTCAAAATTCTTATTTATCATTTGTTTAATTTAAACCATTAAAAAAGATTTAAAAAATTTTTTTTATCATTTGAAATTATTTATTGACTTGTTCACATTTTCATTCTTTTTTTTTTTTTTTTGCTTCCTACTTGTTTAGAGAAAACCTTGCTAACCTATCAACTCAATGATGAAAAAATGAAAGCATTGGCTGAAGTGGAAGTGAATGGTCGGTATTATTGAGACTAACACAGATTTTTCAGTGTTGGTTTTTATTTTGAGCTTGTGTGTGCTTTGCTCTTCAGTTGAAAGACTCATTAACAATTATTTTGAAATTGTGTGCTTGCCTATTGTTCAGCCCTGTTGCTTCACTCGACTCAGGTGAAAATGGGTCCAGCTTTGGCTGGGAAATTATTCTGCAATAGACTACTCCTACTCAGAAAGTGATAGATCTGATATGTCACTGTCCACTTCATGCTATGGAAACCAGGATGAGCCTATGAGCTGAAAGGTTTAAAAAGGACTACTACAACATTTTATGAGAATTTACGGGATCATGATCTAGTCACCATTTATGAACAGAAATGATTGGAGTGATTGCTGATTAATGATTGATACATGTTATATTCTTTTCAAAGTACACTTAACATCAACAATTAATTTAATGATATCAAAATGTACATTGCAATGACAATTTGTTGGAAACGTGGAAGTGGACAATATTTCATATATATTGAATTCTGTATGCATGAAGCAAGCTTCATTAATGTTAAGAGTTTGAGTTTGATATACATGAATATGACATATGGGTGTCTTTTTGCATAACTTTTTATACTCATACCAGATGTTTGTCATGATTTGTATTTGTGTTGAAGAAAGTTCCTTTTTGCCATTATCTTTGAAAAAAAAAAAGGTGGAGAGGAAATTGATACAGATGATCTAATCAGGGATTTAGAAAGTCATGTGACGACCCTTTCTGTGAGATCTTCAGCAGGTTTGTTTTATACCATCCTTTTTCAACAATCTACATTCACAATCTCTTAGTTGATTTGTGTACAGTCACCATCTCCTGGTTGTGACACAGACCTTTAAATATCATATGCCTGGAAAACTTATGAAGTAATTTACTATGAGACATCTTAAAAATCATGTGCTATACTTACAAGATTGCTGGGATTACCAGTTGATCTTTAATTGACTACATACTGTAAATTAGTGCATGAAACCAACAACCTTATCTTCCATGCTGTCATGAAACTTCATGACATCATTGTCAAATTTCTCTTTAACTTTTACCTTTATTTTGTCTCCTGGGATCCAAATATTCCTGACTTTGTTAAAGACAAAAGTGGATTAATCGACTTCAAATCGTTTACATAGTTGCTGTCAACCCCGCCCTCCCCTTTCCTACTCTCCTAAAGTTAAGACATTAATATTCTTCACATTACAAGGAGACCCAGACTCAAAGGCCATCACAATGCAGGCAAGGAAACAAAAAAACAAACACCAAAATCCTCAGAATAAAGCAAGTTTCTTAAGTAAAATATGCAAAGGAACAATGGAGACATAAAATTTCACAAGATTATCTACAAATACCAAATGACCCATGAAACATGATACCGCAGAATACCTCGATAAAATAATTAATAGTGAAACAATTTTATTGAAACTATCACAGTAGATGACTTTCCTAGTAAACATTATATATATAGCAAAGTTACACAAAAATCCATCAGAAAAGATCAAAGTTATAGCTTATGTTCCAAATGTCGTCCATTTCAGTAGACACACAATTTTTCATAACACTTGCTATTACATTCTGACAACATTACTGCTCTTCAGGAATCATCCTAATATTTCTTGCGAATTTTTGTCCATGAGTTCTTGAAGACTTCGTATTGGTCTACCATAATTTATTATTAAGATCGTCCTTCAGATAAAAGAGAAAAAAAAAAAAAGATTCAAAGGATTCAGGTCAGGTCTATGGAATGCCAAACCAATCATGCAGGAAAAAAATTTGATTGGTGAGTGGCAAACGCCAACAACACACTGACACATGATCAACTGAATTTGCATCGTGGAGCCTTGCTGTGTTTGAATTTTGTAGGGATACGAATATTAGATCCCATCTTCAATGTCCACTGTTACGATTCCTGAGGAATTTCTAAATCTAGACGCCATTGTCTGATTGGCTTCTTTTGTTGTTTGTCAATGGAATTGCACACCGCCTGAATCTTCTCGAGGGTTTTATGGGTTGTTGACCATCAGTGTGTCTCATTCAAGATTTGGATTTAGAATTTTTATTTTCTCAAGATCCATGGTATTGAAATCATGAAGTCCCTCTCAAGATCTCAGCTCTTTGTTTTGATTTGGAATGTCAATCCTATAGTGTCTAGCAAAGAGTAACCATGTTTTATGGCTGGATTTCGATTCTGAGAATTTCTTTTTTTATGGCCAGACAGCAGTGTCATAAGGATTTTGACGCTTTAACAGTCAACTGATTCTTCTTTTGTTAACGTGATCAGTCTTCTGGTTGAACAAACATATCTGTCTTCAACTTTGGTGTCAATCAGTGCAATAGTTCCAAAAATATAACGACTTTTTGCAGAGTCATGTTTTATGGGTCAGCTGATAGATAATCTATCTACATTTTACTATTTTACCTCAATCTTGCTCAATGCATTTCTGTGCTCTGACGAGGAATTACTGAGAAATGTTCTCACACTTTTGCATTGCAGTAGATTTTGCACAAACATCAACTCAATTTCTGAGATCATGAAGCCTGGAATCTTTTTCCTGTCATTTGGCCATTTATATAATCCCAGATAAAAACGTCCAAGGAGATTGAACCCAAGGTGTCAGATACTCATGAAAGCTCCGAAAAGCAATTGTTGACACCATCACCAAAATGCTCCCTGAGCAACATCAAGTCTTACAATGTGACCTCACCTCAGACCTTAGTCCGCCCTGTGCTTTGCTGCACATTGAGCTGTCATTGGCTCCCATTCCTTGGGCTGCAGCCAGTGCTGCCCTCCTTGATTCACCCACCTATTTCTACACAACGACTCTCCATGTCAGTTTTTTATGGCTTCTCTTTTTGCTATCGGTTGCCATTCCAGAACTTTTCTTGCGATTGTCGATTCTTTCATTCTTGTGACATACCTAATCATCCTAACTCTTCTCTCCCCTATAATAGTCATCATTTCTTAATTGAACAGGTTAGTGCTTTCAGTGAATGTGCCATTTCAATTTTGACCTCAGGTTCTAAATGCGTTTTACTTCTTTCCATGGATTTCTTTTTCCTTCCACCCCTCTTTACTTCTCTTTTAAATGCTTCGTCTCCCATGGTTTATCATTTGATTTGTGTTATTCATACTTCAATGTTGCTTTAGCATTTAACGCATTATTTATTCTTTATTTTTGTGGAAACAAATATGAGGCAAGGGGCTTGATTATTTATAGCACAATGGAATAGATCTGACACATTAGATCTAGACAATTTCAATGAGCCCATAGAGAGTAATTACAAACACAGAGGGAAGAATATTTGATAGAAAAATAAGAAAGAAAAATTTGTATCCACTGAGACTTGAACCTGACAGTAAGAACGCTCTTCTTTTCTTGGGCGAGGCGATTCGGTGCCACTGTCGCGAATTCAAGTCTCAGTGGTTGCAAATTTGTCTTTCTTATTTTTCTATCAAATATTCTTCCCCCTGTGTTTGTAATTACTCTCTATGGGGCTCATTGAAATTGTCTAGATCTAATGTGTCAGATCTATTTCATTGTGTTATTCTTTATTTTTGTGATATCATTTAATACATTAATACTACTACTGTGAACTAATGCCTAAAATTATTGTTAATAATGCAGTCACTAGGATTATGAGGATAAGTATGGTTGTTTTTTCACCTTTCACTTTGGCTTGGGTTTTAAGCAAGTAAAAGAAAATGGAGGGGAGTGAAGAGGAGAGGTGCAAAGAATTACTGGTGCTGGTGAAATAGTTGAAAATTACAATTTTAAATTACCAGTATTGACTCTTGCCTTCCACAAGTCATGTTATCCATCTTCATAGCTTCGGCTTCCCACATAATGTATGTTGTGAAAACACACCATTCCTTTTTGGTGATTTTTGTAATGCATCAAGGACTTGTTTTGCCTTGTATTGCATCATTTCATCTTTCCGGGGCGCTGTGGTAAAGTGCTAGATTGTTGGACTACAGACCAAGAGATCATGGGTTCAAAATTTGGGACACCCGCGATTCACTTTGTACCATCTTGTTGCCAATGAAACAACTAGGAACATCTAGCAAACCTCATGCACTTTTCAGTGCACCTTCGATGTGAATAACTGAGTACCCTTTTGTTCACTTTGATGAATTTAATCTTGTATGCCACTCTCATTAACGCAACATCCTCTCTTCCTTTTCCTTTGGTGACAATTTGGTGAGGCCTTTGTAGTCAGGTAAAACCTTTACCCCCTCTTCTCCTCTTGATGGATTGTCAGGGTCACAAACTTTCCTCGAGGAAGCCTCTGTCTTTGCCATCCATGATCGTCCTTTGGTGCATGACTCTCAATGACATTTCTGCTTGTGCTAATCTATGTCTTAACTCTACTACTGAGGCCTAACCGCATACAGTCAATTTGGTGTGTCCCTAGTCCAACCCAGCACTGCCCTCATAGCTTCATTTTGAACTCTGTTAAGCTTGCTAATCAGTGTATCTGACAAAGTTAAACAGCCCAGTCTTCAATTAATGATAGATAACACCATAAGCTGCAAAATCAAGAACAAAGCTTTGGGAACTATGGCTGTCGCCATCATCTGGATTATATGGACCCCTTTTTTCATCCTCAATAACACATGGTCTTTATGTTTATTGAAGGATAGCAATCTATCATAGTCAATGTGGAAGAGACAGAATATATACATGGATATCAAGGAGTGAAACACTGGAATCAAATGAGCAAAGTGGGATCACTCATCAGCGACCAAGAAGATGTAGAGAGAAGAAAACAGCTCTCCTCAATGGCCGTCAACAAGCTACACTATATTTGTAACCAAGAAAAAAGAATAAAACAAAGCAAAATTAAAATCCGACAAAATTGTCAGAATAAATTAAGGCTGTACAAATCCCTCATGAAAATTCATTATATTATAGATGCGATGTATGTGCACTGACAAAAAATGAAGAGGAAGATCAGAATGACTTCCATAAGAAACAACTGAAGAAGGTATTAAATGTCAAATACCCAACTAAAATTACAAATAATAGTAAGCATAGTTAAGCCACTCTCCATCTACATCACAGAAGTTTGCTGGAAACTCCTGGGTCACGTCCTGTGAAGAGAAAGAGAAATTCCTACAAAGCAACTTGAGCCTATTACATCAGAGAAATAACCAGATTGGTTGGGCACCCTAAAACCACTCAGCCCATCGTCCTTAAAAGAGACCTGTCAAACATGGGTTAACCCATGCAACTCTCATCACCAAGGATGTTGACAAGATCACAACGTTTGCCCAAAACAGATGCAAATGGCAAACATTGACGGCAAGGATAGTCAAAGCAGCCAAAGTGATGCAGTTGGACGACAACTGCAGTTAGAAAAATGAGATGCAGCATGGCCCTAAGTCAGTCAGTCAGTCAATGACCTATCAAAGACAATGCCCATATATATTTCAACTTTGGCTGCCGACTTATTTCTTTGTGTCTACAAGACTACAAGTTACGTTTGATATAATGTCCTGCACGATCTTATCATTTAAAGAGCACCATAGAACCCGGGCCTTTGCAGAGTTCATGACAGCCCTGTTTTCCTTACACCAGTTGCCAACCACTTGCAGTCACTCCTCTGACTCCATCTATCCACATTTCTGATTTATACTCCCGAAGGTTTCAGTAGCTGTTGATCATTTTTTCATTTTCAGACAATCACTATTGATCTGTTGTATTCCTTTTCCAATTGATGGACTAAAATGGTGATGTGTAAAATATCTAAAATGATCAAAATAGAAGTTTAAAATCCTGCTATAATTAAGATAACTTTTTATTTATGTGGAATATTGCAGTAAAATTATCACTTTAGAAATATGGACATCGTATAATAAAATTAACACATCTGTTTGATATCCTTTAACAGAATCAAAGCCCAGCACACCACCAATAGAGAAGACTGAATCTAGAACTGTTGTTAATCTTGCCTGTAGCAATGCTGATATCATCACTCGATTCACACAAGGAATGGCAATGGATCCGGCTATTCGCGTACAATACACTGTCACCTCTGTTTTAAAAGTAAGTTAAAGTTTAAACTCCACTTTCAGATTGACACATTTTCATGACTGGCCTACTTATATTTATGGTTTCTTTCTCATAATAAAGTACTTGAGGGGGCATGCAGATAAGCTTTTAGTGATTTCGGACCAAATAAAAAAAAAAATGTATTTGATCAAATAAATATTTTGTTTATAACCTTTAATAGGCAGGCATTCACAAGCCGTAATTTTCAGCCTAATTACAAAAAATATGTCTTCAAAAAGTCAGGACAAACTTATTAGGACAATTATAAAAACTGGACCATAACAAGGGCAATCCATTGTTGGTCATATATTATCTCTAGATGATAATCCAAGTAGTTGTAAATCACAAAGCAAACTGTGACTGTGAATGTCTTGAAGATAAGTCGAATATCTGTTACTGTTAGTGTAAGTCAATAGTCTTAATCTTTTGAATAGTTGACAAACTCAGTTAGATAAGTGTTCTTATCAACATGCCCAAGTAATTCTTTATGGCCTGCTTAGCTAAATAATGTAATTGGAGCTTTCTATGTGTTCCTGATTGTGTTTTCCATATTGCTTTCATTTTACATTTTAAAAAATATATATATTCGGCACAAGTGTAACTCTCAGCAGAATGTAAATTTGCATCATCATACAAACATCAATTTACATACAGTATGTAATAATATTCATTGCTCATGTTTTTAGGCATCCCATAACACACAAAATGTGTCAGAGTTTGAAAAACATCTCGAAACTCTGAACGATCCCACAATGGTTACTGAGCTTTACTACTGTGGTTCTTTAGAGAAGCCTGCTCGCCTCCAGCACATTCTGAGTCATGGCTTTTCAAAGGAAGGTATGAAAGATGTCATTTGTATTGTATAGCAAATGTAATTGTAAAAAAAATTTTTGCACCACAGTTGTTTATTGTTATTGAATTTCTTTGTCCATCTGTGGGCACTTTTTTCCTTGTTTATACTTTACTTGCTTACCTTTTTAATCCATTGCCTGCCTCTCTGGGTATTGTCAATCATGTTTTCCCACTTTTCTCTTTCTTCGGTTCTTCTTGTACATTCCTAGCTATTCATATTGCTGATTGCAGCAATTTGCATAAGGTAGGCTTGTCAAGTCCTCTGCCTCACATTCATAATACCCCTATCATTCCACTTGCTGTTAACATCTACAAGGTATCATATTGTGTAATATGGAAGAAAAAATTCAATTGTCTAGATCTAGGTCTTATTGATTTTAGGTTTCCTTTGTTTTGTCTATTCAAGCCAGTACTTCCTCATTTTTTTTATTCTTGCTGTCCATGATGTACAGTAATTGAAATTCTATAGACCTACTTTTCCACTGCCCCCAACATTTTGATTTGTTCATTTAATTTAATCATAGGTTAGACTTGCTAACACACAGATGGAGGCATATTTTGTATGATTTGACAATAAATTGTCATAAATATGTATGGTTTAAATTCTTTACCTGATTTGTTTTCCATAATTTCAACATAATAGATAATATATATTCAAGCATGATACCAAAGTATGTAGAATCTATATACAGAGTTTATTTTCAACATTCAGGCCATTCCAAAGAATATAACTCATTCCAGGGGACAGTGTATCTTAGAAAACTCTCAAATGGAAAATTGCATAATATTATGATGGCTTCCTTAGAAAGTCTCTACTAATGATTACAGTTGATATATAGGGCAATTTCAATCAAAGAATTAAAGGACATAATAAAGTAACCATTATAGTATAGCCTCTTTCTTTCGCTCATTGTAACTAAATGTAGTCCATCCAGCATCTTTTGTTAAATCTTGAGAATATGCCTTTAGCACAGCATCACCTGTAAACCTAAAATTTATTGAAGATTTTCCCCGTTATACTTTTGAGAGCATCAGAGAATTGTTTGAAGTTTTTGTGTTTTAGATTTTCAATTTTATTGCATTTGTGATAAAGCTAGTTTTTTGGGCATTTTTAATTTTACCTATCTGTTCATCCATTTCTTTATAAAATTATGAACTTTGCCTTTGCACTTCCCTTTTTTCATCCATCATTTTAAGGATCTCCTTTTTCATCCATTTTAGCATTGTTCTGAATTCCTTCATTGCAGCTGCTTCTGTAATACATTTTAAGTTTCATTCCATTGGTCTTCTGGTTATTATTATTATAATTATTATTATTATTATTATTATTATTATTATTGTTATTATTATTATTATTATTATTTTATTATTATTATTATCATTATTATTATTATTATCATTATTATTAATATTATTATTATTATTATTATTATTACTATTATTATTATTTATTGTTATTATTATCATTATTATACTATTATCATTATTATTATTATGATGATGATGATGATGATGATGATGATGATGATGATGATGATGATGATGATGATAGTGGACAGTAATTTGTTTCTCAACAGATTTAACTCATGGAGAGTTTGGTAAAGGACTTTATTTCTCAAAGTATCCTTCGAAAGCAGCCCAATTTTCTGCCGTGAGTAAATGTTTAAAGCTCTTTGTTTAAGCATTAGGCACAAGACATATTGACCAGTTTGAGCCTTATGAATTGGTTTGATTTCTATATACTCTAATATTTCAAGAGAAGCATTTTAAAACCATGACACATTGTATTCCTAACCTAAGGCATATAAACGGCTAATATTTCAGTTTTTCGTTTTTTTTTTTTAAAGAATTTTACAAGTAAGAGGAGATAAACAACAAAACAACTTATACATTTTAAATAACATTTTTGTGGTTTATTCTATTGTCAGATCCCCATATTGTCTTAATATTGTACTGTATGCTGGTTTGCAAGACCTGAACGTATTATCACATTGCTTGCTTTGTCCATAATTATGATGAGCTGAATGAGTTTTTATTGCAATATTGGCACAGGAAAACAATCCACTAGCACAATCCACGATATGCAATGAATGGAAAAATACAATATTGTGCAACTTTTTAAGAAAGGAGATGAATTTAAAGCAGAGAATTATAGACCTGTGTCCATGACATCTGTAACTTGTAATTTCCTAAAATATATCATGCACCGTAACATCCACATCAACAATCCACGATATGCAATGAATGGAAAAATACAATATTGTGCAACTTTTTAAGAAAGGAGATGAATTTAAAGAAGAGAATTATAGACCTGTGTCCATGACATCTGTAACTTGTAATTTCCTAAAATATATCATGCACCGTATTTTAGGTCATTTAGAGAAATGTGATGTCGTGTACAAATAATATTCCTTAGAAACATTACCTCCTAGTTTAAGTTTTAAGAATAAAATTAGTCATACTGTTCACAAATTTAAATGTTATAAAGTAAATCTGGGGTAAAAAGTGAAGTAAAAATTGATTTAAAATATTTTTTTGCTCTCAAAGACCTTTCAAGTGCCATAACTTCTTGAGTCAACATTATTTGTAACAAAACAGCTCATTTCAGATAAGTCATTGGGTCCCATCAAGTCACAGCATGTATTAGTTTGATATTTACACCTGGGGAAGGGAGAGTTCCAATTCATGACACACAGGCTGCTTCCACCTGGAAGATTCTTTTCTCAGTTTTTCATTTTCTATTATTTTTATTCACTTTTTTTGTTGTAACTTTTCCAGCTTGGGAAATTATTGGAGGTGCAAGTAGGCTTGGGAAAGGTGGAGACAGTGATGAGATATGACAGAACCCGAGAAAAAGCCACCCTAGGATATGATTCAATAATTGTACGTATCGAAGACTTTCCTCATTGCATCATTACCTTTTATGATAATGAACCCTCAATTCATGTTCCTTTGACTTGTTTGAAGGATGATGATTCATCAGGATTAGCCAAGAATTTCAACTGGTAGAACCATTATGAATGATAGCAGTACTTGAAAATAATTCTTTATAATAATTCTGTGCAATCTTCCGTTATCCTGTTACCGAGTTCCAAACATTTTTCTTTGTTCCTCACTCATTACAACTTTTTAAAGAAGAACAAGATCAAGATCAAACAAGCTTTTCTCACTTTACTTTACTCAATTTGCATGGTTTTCATAGCCCCATTTTATTGGAGCAAGCAGCTTTGATTAACTGTGTGACAATCTAAATATGATCTTAAACCCATAACATCTTGAATTCAAGAAAATTATCATTGCAAACATTCTCTACTCAGTAGAGTAGCATGTAGCTCCTTGAGCAATGTTACCCATGATCTGTAACAGTATTTTGGAATTCATTTGAATATGTTGCTTAATCAGTGTGAATATGTTTTTACCCAGAGCCCAGGTCGCCTCTACAGACCAGGAGACAGTGGAGACATAGCTATGGTCTCACAAGAATATATCATTTTTGAACCCAAGCAAGTGTTGCCTAGATGCATTATTTCCTACACAGCCTATGCAAATTCTTGAATCAGGCCATTATTTTTTTAACTATGTATTGGAGAGTAGATAATAGAAGTATGTACATGCTGTTTTGCTATTTTTTGTATGTTCAGTAATATAATTATACATGTACAGACTTTCATAACAAGATAAAGAGTAAAATACATGTATATAAATCTGCTGTTACGAGTTCGAGAGTTGTTGGTGATATGAACAATAAAAGTAGTATAGTATGTTATTGTCATGCCATGATCTTATTTGCTCTACATGCAATACATGTATATATCATGACAATTGATTCAAGATGTTCATAATAACATTGATCTTGTTCTTCTTTAAAAAGTTGTAATGTTCCATAAGCCAAATGTGATGCTTACATTCCTCTGATCCATTTATATGTATTTTTAAAACATTTATAACTCAATGTGATTGTAAGACATTTTAGGAATTGAAAAATAAAACTTGGAAACATTTAACCTTGTTTCACTTTTCTTTCATCAACTGCTAATACAATAGCATTCTAAAATGAAATTTGATATCTTGGAAAAAGTAGTGAAAACAATTGCAGGTAACAATCCGTTTTACTCACCAGCCTTACAAAGATCATATTTCGCTCCTCATCCTTTTACATCTTTCTTGGGCACATGTTCCTGGTATCCTTCCTTCAAGGATATCATTGTCCATGTCATCATGTCTCTTGATGTGACAGATCTACATGTGCCGTAAGCGCTATTCATATGGCAAGGACGTGTTTTTACATTGTTCCACCCATCTCATTGTTTTTTGTGATATTTCTTCGTCATCGTTTTACTGCATGACCTAGGATTGAGTGCCTATCAAGATGAATGTGTTGGGATCCTGTTTTCTTTTTTATATCATTATTATTCTCTTCATCCATCCTAGTCAATCTATAGAACAATTAGAGATCACCTGTCAAGACCGGCAATGATTATGGCACAGCAACTCTACGATCATTCCTCCTTCCTCTCTCGATTAACGATGTAAACATAGATCACAATGAAAAACAAGGACACAAAATGAAAAGCAAACGAGGTCAAAAAGGTTGGATCAAGGTTTGAATAGCCCGAAGAATAAATTGACCTATCCTATCAACTGTGATCACAGGAAATTCGATATCACTCTGCAATAAACGAGATGAACTGTAGACGTGCCCAATACCTTCATGAATATTGTAAGGCATCCATATACATGTAAATTGAAGGATGCACACTTAGGCGGAAGGCTATGATAACAAAAACGTGAACAAGTCATGTTGAGAAGGAGCTAAGTTTTTGGTTTTTGTTGAATTCTAGATTTATTTCACTTATAAATTTACTTTTTTTAATTTTCTAGCGTAATGATAGTAATTTTTGTTTTGCTATTGTCTTTTAATTGTTATTTGCTGTCTGACGAAGGGTTAAACCGGAAAATGGACTGTTGCATTTTGTCTTTACAGTGGAGACTTTTACAAAATTTTGTTTCGTTGATATATATATATATTTTTTTTTTCGCTTTGTTCTTCTTTCGAAATCTCATCAGATACAATATTTCTTTTACTTGCTTGTACTCTGCTGTACTGTCTACTGTCTGCTGTCTTAAGTCCAAATTTCATTATCATAAGATCACATGATTATCCAATTGAAGTAATTTGACACATACTTTAAAGTATAAAGACAATTGAAAATGATGTAAACAATTGAACATAATACTTACATGAGAAAATAGATCACAATCGAGCGTGTAAATGCAAAATATCGACTTTGTGAAAAAAAGCATTGATATAT
>JBCJKF010631757.1:0-12983 GCA_039654545.1 Plocamopherus ceylonicus | reverse complement strand
CTTACCAAGTTCATCTCGACTTTTTAAATTACAATTGTTAAGAATGAAATGAATAAAAGTTGAGGCAAAACACAACAACAAGGACAATTTTTTTTTCATGCATGACCAATTTGAATGAAGTCTATTGAATGTAGTGATACCGTCATTTTGTTTTGTTTTGTTTTGGTTTATTTCTTTCCCTTTCTTTTTTTCAACATCATCAAAGTTATCTGGGACGATGTCTGAATATGTAACCACTATGATGAATGTCATGCCCAAAATCATCAAGATACCTCTATTTAGTTATCAGTCAACAGGTGAGAAAAATCTTTAAAAAAAACAACGATAATTTCCTTTTCATGCTTAATTTTTCTCATCTATCTTAGAGATTGCTATAGTTTAGTTCATTTAATGTTCCAAGTGTGTCGCTTCAGCTGCTTTGCTGATCTTCATTGACAAAACTACTAAAATAATAGTTGTGATGGCAATAGCAGCTAGAAATAAGTGGAGAGATTGATATTCTCTGTATTATTGTCTTACTCCTTTCTTCTTCCTCCTTATAATCATCATTAACAAGAAGAGAAATATGTTTTATTCAAATTGAAAAGCAGAGCTACAAATTGAAAGTTACAAATATAGCCTACACTGAATTGTACTGCACTGATAAGTAATTCATGTATATGTGTTCTATCCTCTGATTTGATCTCTTTCCTTTGGATTTTGAAACAAATCTTCTGGTGTGAATGCAATCACAGTATATTTCAGCATAGAAAATGTTATCCCTAAATACTGATTCCACAGACCGGGAGCCACTTATATGAAGCTGAACACAATTTTCAAACTACTATCTTGTAACCGAGTACTGCAGCCTTTTAATCGTTGAAAACTCTGCTCCTATTTGGAGCTCAGCAAGCTGGCCTCCGCCATTAAGGCTTTTCATAATTCGCACAAAGCTTCAGCCGATCATTATCTATGTCATTAATTTTTGGGCACGGTGAGAATGAGGTAAGAGATAAAAGTTACAATTACTGTTAACGTAGTCAGTGTGTAAAAGTTTTTTTTTTCTTTATACATGTATATATATATGTTATTTCATTTCTTTCAGGAATTTTACAATTTTATGAAGCTCACATGCGTGACTTGATGCAGTATCCAGAGCTCAAAACAGAAGTGTTCCAAAATTTCTCTGAATTCGGGAACTCGATTCTCTTCTGTTTGTTGCTTGAGAAAGCTTTGGTAAATAATCAATGGATTCCACTTCACCAGTTATTTTCTGATTTAATTTGTTTTTACTCTTTATGGACCATGAGCTGATATATCAGATTTAGCATGATTTAACTCTTTGACTACAATTTGCCCAATTATCGAAATGACATGTCACGAGCATTATTTAACTCTTTGGCTACAATTTGCCCATACATCGCACAAATGCAGTCAAAGAGTTAAATCGTGCTCAGGTCGATATATCAGCTCATGGTCTGTAAAGAGTTAAGTTTTTGATCAATTTCATGTAATTTTTTTTTTTTTGAACAAGTAAAATTTGGATGTTACATGTTTTTCAGCCTTCTCATACAAAACAAGATATGAATAATATGAACTGTAAGAAAAGGAACACTTAAGAAAATGGTTCAGTTTGTATTAAAACAGGATATCAAAAAAAGACAGAAACAAGCAAAAATCCCCAAAGAACTTTGTGATTTAATGGCAACATAAATGCAAAATGTAAATATCTAAGTATGTATTATTATGCAGTGGATTATTATTTTAAATGTTATATGGTTTTTATTATATTTTGTACATGAAGACTCAGTCATCAATAGCATTCACAGTAGACAAAGTCACTTAAGAGACCTTCCTTGGATAAAGTTTAGCAAAAAAAAAAAAACTCCATTCTTTTCAGACTGAGGAAGAAGTCTTGAAAAAGAAGCATTCAGCAATATTCCTGAATATTCTCCCAAAACCTCAAATTTCTGTGAAAGGTAGGGGTACCATTAATCTTTTTGGGCATTTCCTTTTCTGAAAAGTAAAATTAAGCACAGATTATTGATTCAATTCAATGATAATCAAATTCAACTTCATGACCAGATTATTTAGGCCTATACCACAAAACCACTCAAAAAAAAGTAAATTGTTAGTTAAAAAGAAATTAACAAGTTCTTAATTTTCTATACACTTGAAAATTTAACTCATAATAAGTGAGTATGATTTTCTTGTCCAAGGTGAAGAGGGATGTGATGTCTCAAGTTAATCATTGTTTCTATTATTAGCACGTAGTTGTTTTGTACTTTGTCATTCATATTATGCGTAGTTACCTACCCAATATAGATGACATATTGTGGGACTAGGACGACCGAGAAGGGGATTAATGAAGTGACGGTTAATATTTCAGTCTTAAAATTAATAATTGTAAGGAAGATCTATGTCAATGATAATGCAATGTAATTAATTACAAGCTGTGAATAAAAGAGAGGAACATTACAAAAGTAAGAGACAAAATTATGATGTTTATGGTGTTTACACTCTGGAATATGGTAGATAACAATAGTATAACTAAAATTAATGTAAAATGCTTACACTGCTAAATTAGAGGAAAGTATTGTACATGTATTAAAAACTTTCCATTTATGACAGTTTTTGATCTTCTTTTTCCTTTCATTTTGTATCGATCATTGGGTTTGGGATTTTTTTCTCTAAAAATGCTGATGCTAATTGAAAGGATTTTTATCCTATTCTTTATTTCCTTTTTACTTTTCCTTCTCATATTTTTCTTTTAGAGGGTGAAGATTATGAAACAAAACTCAAAGAAGCAATGGAAAAAATGAAAGAAAAATATGCAGCACTCAAAGTTTCAAATGTCATAAACAAATTTGGTGCAGATGAGGTAAGAACATTTTCCTTCATTTAACATTTGATATTGTGAATTGCCATAATATGAAAACTATCTTTTGATTCTGTAGAAATGGTTGAAGAGTTGTAATATTTTTTTTTAAGTTTGTAAAATTGTTATGCCCACAATTTATAACGTAATTGATGATGTTGGGAAAAATTATCCTGTACTTGGTAGTTAGATTCACAAGGGACTGCGTCGCTATGATTTCCAAACCGGCTATTTGCAGATCGAGCAATTTTATAGATGAGACAAAAAATAATTCTCGTTTATACGGGAGGTCTTAATTTAATTTTATCTTCATGTATAGTCAACCTAAATGCTGTGGAATAGGCTAGAACTAGAAGTTTATGCTTGTCAAAAAATATAATTACAATGTCACGAGGTTAGATAGCCAGTTTGTTGATGACAATGAAACTTCAGGTGAACGGGAAAATGCAGATGTTTGGTATCCGCTTGACACTGAGACGCTTGGTTGTGACGTAGCAATGTCATTAGGCCGTTTCGGCATAATTTTTTCTACCGGGTAAAGGCAAAAGCTACCACATTAAAATGAATTTTTTCTGCTTCTCTTTTTAATAAGTCTATTTTAAAGTAGGCATTGAAGGGTTACCGTTGGCTTAGTGCTTCCTTTTGGTCTTTAAATCCATACTTCTTTATTTCACTTGTTTTCACTTCATCGGCCTTTGTTCTTATTTTTATTATAATTTTTCAATGTTTCTGAAGGCGAGCAGGGATGAGGGTAAGGGAATAGAATCCATATGACAAACTTATGTTGTCCTTGAAAAAATGATGCTGGACAGATTTGATGAATAGAATCCACATGAAAAATGTATGTGGTCCTTGAAATAGTGATGCTGGACAATATTTGACACCAAAAGGACGAGGATTAGAACTTGCAAAATGAATCTTTCCAGCATACAGAGGATGGCACATATATCGTACTTGGGGATGGTCTTCATTTTCCTTTCCTTTTCTATATTGTTCTTAAAAAACATTCAGAGAAGAGCATTAGAAAGTGTTGCATTTCAGTTTTGGTACGAGCTACCATCGCTACAGAGGATATCGTTTTTGTAACCAGGATCGCTCTTTGGGAAATCATCAATGTATGTGGCAAACAGACATTCAGAGAAGAGCATTAGAAAGTGTTGCATTTCAATTTTGGTATGTCGCAACAGAGGATATCATTTTTGTAACCAGGATTGCTCTTCAGGAAATCATCAATGCTTGTGACAAATTCAATTGTCATAAACCATCTTCGCCTTCATGCTAGATAAAGCTTATTACGTCCTTTGTAGCAAGACTGTAGCAGTAAAATGGTGGACACACAACTTTGTCTTATAATACAAGAATGATGGGGGATCAGAAAATTGGCTTGCAAACCCATGCAGGAGAATAATACCTTGTCTGCACTTCGATGAGATTAAAATGCTTCGTCCGTGTCAGTAGTGTTTGCCTTTAGGTGGCATCTTTTAATTTCTGACAAATTAGCCATTCTTTCTCACCCACAGTGTCACTGCTGTGTCCTACACAAATGTCACACTGATTTTTGGGGGAACAAAACAAAGCCAGATTAAGATCATCAAATATTTGTTTTTGTTTACAACTTGACGACACCAAGGTGATCAATATTGTTGCCATAACATTATGTGACGTAAAGTTTGTAAACGCCTGAAATGCTCTAAAACATCAGCTCTAGATAGAATCTTGTTGAATTTGCTCTACACTAGTGTGATGGAAAGCATGGGTAGATATTAAAGAACTGTCCAACACAAAAGTATCAGTCCTCTTCATGACAAACTAAGAAAACTGGGGGAAGAAAAGCTCTTGTCACTGGCAAGAATTTTACCAACCAATCCCTCGTACAAAATTTCTGCAGTCGAGTCTGATCCAATCCAATAAAATATTGTGCACAAAATATTTCTGCCCAGTATTCAAATGTACAAAGAAAGATTCTAATGGTGGAAATACTGAGCAGTATTTGGGGCTCATTGTTTCAATCTTTTATGGTTCTGTTGGAAAAAGCCATACAAGTATTTGTGTACATCTGTCTGTTGTCCTTGTGCTACGTGAAGTGCGTTTATTGTTGTGATAGTTTCTTGTTGAATACATGATTGTATCTGGATTGCAGTGTTGGGGGAGCACGATTGAAACTATGTTAGTTTCCTCATGATGCCTCCGGTTATTTCTGCTCCATCTCCTTCATTGTCACTTATACCTATGTCGCTTGCATTAGCATCTACTCCATCTCTTTCACCACCATTTAACATCCAGTTCACTTGGAGTAGCATCTGCTCCACCGCAATGAAGTCTATCGATTTCTGCAACACTTCCTTTAAGTCTGTCTATTTCAGCTCCATCTTTTACTTTAATTTTCATTTCTCTTCCACCATCTATTCCGTATTCCATTTCTTTGAATGCTGTGAATATTAGATGTATGACCTTAAAAAGAAATCAGTATGAAAAAATATCCCATAGGAATTAATTTAAAAAAAATTTTTTGGATTGATAAAAAAAATAGAAAAGAAAAGTCGAAAATTAGCGTCAATTAAATATTTAGTGGTTGACAAGCTGTAGGCTAATGAGAAGACCTTGAAGCTATACCTTGATTAAGATTATGAATCAATGTTGACCGTTGTGCAATTATATGTTCTTGTTGACCACTGGCCCTTGATGAAATGGCTAAAGCCTAGCGACCCTCTAAGCCTGAAACAAAGGCACCACTGGATGGGGGGACTGCAGATGTCCATTTCATCATGACATGTGCCAATACCCCATCGATGCGTTTATCATGGCTACGTACAGGGTCAGTTCGGCAATGACACTTTTTCGTTGTTTGCAGGGTTCTGGTTTGGAAAATGTCATTTTTGACAAATTTCTAGATTTTATTCAAATCAAATATTTATAGGTATGATGATATCCTGAGTAAGTATATTATTATGAAACTTAAAAAAATCAAAATTTTTCCATGTAGCCGGTTTGGAAATTACAGCAACGACCGGTATGTTCTATAACGTTTTGTGGATTCTTTAAATTTTCAGCATAAAACACTTGTTTCTGAAAGTGAGCACATGACGGGAGATGATACAATATGTGGGAGGTCCATTTTCGGTAAAGTTCTAAAGCGAACGTCATCTTTTGTTGATAAACCTCTCTGGAAGGGTGAACCTCCTACCAACGGGGTGATGAATGTTGACTCCTGTTCTGAATTCCACCGTTTATGGTCAGCCATGCAGTTTCTCTTCTGTATACCACTTAAAGAAACTGAGTTTACCATTGAGTAAGTGTGTAATATATATATACTTAAGCATATTAATAATTTAGCACTTGATATTTAATGTAAACATTTTACATTTTTGCCTTTTACAGTAGTCACCACTTATAAGAACACTTTAAATCAGGAGCTCAGGTATTCTTATATCTGATGTGTTCTTATAACCGATGTTTACTTTTGGGCATGGAAACAAGGTGTGGTAAGCACTATGAAGGCGAAAGGGGAGGGGAGGGGGTACTATCATTATATGCCTGGAAGGCTGTGGGAACCAATACTGATTTGATTCTTGTGCAGGCATAAAGTAATTCAGTTGTAATCTTGACCCAAAACTGACCAAACAATAGGCAATTGTCTGACCAGACCTCCATCCGACCCACCCATACACCTCGTCGCTCATTTATTGCTTGTTCCCTTACCTGCTTACCTGGCTGTGTCTGTGTCTTAATCAGAGAACGATGTCGATTGAGAAGTCGCCAATCTTCTCTTGTGATGTCATCACTAGCTTACGATGGCGAGGGTGTGAGGCAGGGTCGGGGTTGACAGACGAGTGCTACATTACAGCCTAGTATCATAGAGTGTCAAAATGCCGTACACGTGCTTGCGTTCAGTCCCATCATAATGAATTTCCAACTCTCCATTACACTGGGGCAAAATTGCTACAACTTGATTTTATTAAAAGAGGTTTAAGCAAGGAAACAGCTGTCACCAGGTGTTCTTATATCCGATGTTGCGTTCTTATAATAGATGGAAATAAATAGGAAAGTATTCTGCAAGGCAGACAATCGTTCTTATAACCGATATGTTCTTATAAGCAGCGTTCTTATAATTGGTGAGCACTGTATCTGCCTCTTTAAACTTTGGAACAGCTGTTGAGATTGAATGACAATATTGTGAAAAAATGAGAAGATAAAAAGTCAACGCTTTTTGAGGGGTTTTTTTGTTTTTGTTTTTTTTTTAGGTTTCATGTCTGGCATTTAGGTTAAAATGAAAAATAACAAGGAGTATCTTACTCAATGGAATATCTTTAGTAGTGCTTGTGTCCACCTAGACAATAATGCCAGCCACAGTCTGTCTCCTTATAGATCAGATAAAGTTCTGAAACAAAACCTGGGTTGGAGGGGCTTGATTAATCCAATCCAGTTATTCCGAATTTTTAGTTGTTCTAAATATTTTTCATGAGGTGTTTTTTGTATATTTAGACCAAATAAGTAGTCTTGACCTGCATAATCCCTTTTTTCTTTTTTTCTTTTTTTTTTTTTACACAGAATGATTATAATACACATAAATTTCTACATTCTAGTCTAAATGGAAGCAAAGCTGCACAATAGAGATACTCACTTCATACAAACAGAGATATCACATTACGTTACACATTACCCTAACACTATTTAAGCTTAGCAAACTGCCTCATGCCATCTTAAATGCCAGTCACACGTTATGATATTACAATACAATCGATTAGCCAAGGTTTATAATTATGACATTGTTAACGGGTGGACAGAGATGAAATTTTAAAAAAAATGAAGAAGGGAGTATATCAAATCAAAAGTGCCAAACTTGCATAGAAAATCATGGAACTGCGATATCAATGAAGTACCGTAGTACACAGTTTCAAATTAAACAATGTTTATTGTTAGGCTCATAAAAACTAAAAACAAAAAATAATGCCAGGATTTTCTTTTTAGAAAGGAAAAAATGAAATGAAAACCATTAAAATTGTCTTTAAATTCACACAATTAACATGCAAACATTAATAATTAAGTTAAACAAGACCAATTTCAGTCAATCCAATTTCATGGTAGGCTTATAATACATTTTTTTTAGTTGCTTCCATGAGAAATGGATTAAGTAGCTTCGACTGTATATTAATACTTATTCATAGAATTGACATTAATACTTAGTTTAGCTAAGTTTGTCAACTGTTTTGAAGACTATACTAAGATGAAGACTAATTATTTAATAAATTCATCGAATTGATTTTTTTTTTTTTTCAATTTTTTTTTTTTTACTCAAGTTGCATGTTTGCATGGACAAAGATCTATATATATAGTCTATTTTAAATGTGTTTTTTGCTTTTTTTTTTTGCTTTTTTTTTTTTTGGGGGGGGGGGGGGTGTTTGTTTGTTGTTGTTTCTGTATATCCATCTTTTTTTTCTAAATTGAATCATCTTTTCTTTTCTAGGCAAATGTTTGGTGATGGGCTGAACTGGGCAGGATGTACCCTTATTGCACTATTGGGTCAACAAAATCGTTTTGAACTACTTGACTTCTGTTATCATCTTTTAAAAGTGAATCGTGTGGACATGAAGAATGAGACAGTCTCTGGCATTGTGAGTCTAAACATACATTCATATTAATGTCACATTCTTCATTTATGAAATTAAAATAGATATGAGGGACTTGTTTATCTATTATAATTCATGTACAAAGAAAAAAATGATACAGAATTTGGCTTTTCATGTTCACTCTGTTTTAATTTATTTGATGGGTTTGGGGATAGCTTGATGTGGAAAGGCTCCAGTTGCTCTCTTAACAAATTGTTGAAAAACTTAACACAACACGTGAACTAAATATGCTATTACTGAACAGAGAAGACTTGTCTTCAGTAAGTGTAAAGTTAAAGCCTTATCTCTAAACTTGGTGTTACCCAGTACTTTCAGTGACCCACCCTCCTTTGCATGTTCAACAGTGCAGATGTCGTATCAGACATTATGGTTTTCTTTTTTGTCTATATAAAGGGAATATTTATATTTAAGGATTCATGTCAAATGAATACCTGTGTACTTCCATAGATGGGAAGATCATTCAAAGGATTTTCATTTTCCTAACTCAAATCTCCTAGGATGATTTTTTTCTAAATAACGCCTCTGTAAATGTAATGAGATACAGTAGAACTCGGAAATGATGAGTTTGATCGGTCTATACCTAATTACTCGCTATTTCCGATTTCTTGCTATTTCTGATTTCTCACTCTTCCCAAGCAGCTTAAAATAGTCACGAAAGGCTCTTTGGTTGCTTGAAGTTGATCAAAATGTCTGATATCATTTATACGTATATGCTTGTACAAACTATATGTGTTCATGTTTGATCTGTTCAAGTGTGATGCCGAGATGACATAAAATTAATATCAGTACAATTCTGATGATACCGTAGATACCGTACATCAGGCTATTTAACTCTATGTTTCTCAGACTGTTTTAGTTTTACCCTCCATGGTCCTAGCCTATGTTTCTCAGACTGTTTTAGTTTTACCTTCCATGGTCCTAGCCTGGGGAGGACATACTCGCTATTTCCGAGTTGACCTCTTTTTGACACTCTCTACTTTCATGCTAATTTTATTGACTCAAATAAGGGGTGAAAACTGGAATTTAGATTTTACTCACTATTTCCAAGCTCTCGCTATTTCCAAATGCATTACTTTCATGTTCTACTGTACTTCTCAAATAGGCGCTACAGGAATAGAGTCACCAAATCTATCGATTTTAACAATGTTTTATGATTTTCCTTTATGTCATTAATTTTCAACAACTCATAATATCCTTGTTGCTTGATTTCTTATAATTTATTCTCATAAATATCTTATCATCTGTTTAACTCATTTTTGTACAAATTGGTAATATCTTACTTCACTGAACTTTTTGTTGTTTTTCTGTTGTTGTTTTTGTTTTTGTTTTTTTGTTCAGGAGATCAAAAAGATGGTGGATAGAATACGCAAATTTCAGATGTTGAACAATGAGATATTTTCATGTCTGAACAAGTATCTAAAGGCTGCTGCTATGGATGATGAGAACAAGTCGGATGAACAAATCTGTCACTTTGAGCCTCCTGCTTATATATCTGCTACTGAAGACTCAAAAGATACATCAACAGCCTAGACTAATTAAGATAGATTTGTTGATTCCTTTTCTATTGTCTATACATAAATTTATATAAAGTCTATATGTATTTTTAATATTCATTCAACTAATATTCTACAATTCCAGAGGGTGATGAGAACATTAGCAGAATTTAATTTTCCAATAGTCCAAGCATGCATGCATGGGATATAAAGTCGAAATTTTTAAGTTTTTGATTATGTACATATACATGTGTGTATAGTATATGTTTATGTGCGTTTATGTGAATATGTCTGTGTGTCCTCAAGCTGCTTTCATCATAGTGTAAAATGCATCAGCATCTAGGTGCTAGAAAAAGACAGAATTTTGTGCATTGAGGAAAAAATGAATTCCCTTTAAATTACTGAATACTATCGATTTAACTAAAGGCATTCTATTGGAGATATGGTTAAGTGAATTTTAATGTTTGCTATTGGAGAAAACGATTTCTCCTCTTTTCGTGTTAAAGACACTAGCAAAATTTCTAAATGAAAATGAATGCAGACATATTACAGTCACAAGTTGATACAAAAGTTCCTATGGAAATTGAGATATTGATCACTATTGAAATAAACAACTTTTTGAAGTTCAAGTCAAAGTTCAAGTAGCAAATGCTTTACATTAAAACATAGTAATAAAACAGTTAGGAAACATGAATTCACTGGTACTATCCCAGAGTGGAACTGTCTCAGTGAACAACAGGTTACAACAGGTTCCAATGAAACTAGAAAATTGCATGCGCTCTCTCATCCCCGTCGATCAGACGCCAGTATTGGTCTTACGACCTATTGAAACAGATACAGATACAGACAGAAGTCCAGGTTTTTCCTTTGCAAATCTGTTTGGGAGCAAGTGATTTCCATGTTGTACTATAGCACTTGTAACAGTAACACTGCATCCAAGATATTTTGAGGCGTGACATTTTCATGGTTGAGTAAATACAGTTGAATTCATATATATACCGTAACAGGATAGATGAGACCACATGATTTACATGTTAAAAAGGAGTCCTCTATTTATATCTAAGAAACATGTCAGACCAAATCATTTCGATCGTCCTCTCCAACCCTGATCTAAAGCCTTAACCCAAAGCTCTTCAAACCAGAGTTGGGTGCACAGAAATATAGATCAGTACCTGTCCTGTAGCAAATTAGCTGCACACTTATGTGAATAATGAGGATGCATGTGTGAGTTGTGAGTACATGTACTCAGCTTATTAGACAAGAAGCCATGACTAATTAAAAAAATAAAAAATACATGTACCAATATTGGTACATCCAAGGTGGCACTGTTTATGCCATAGCTAAAATACTCAGTTCAATTGAGGTTGTCAATTTTTTTAAGATAATGACAAAAATGACATTTTTTTGCCCATGTTCTTTAATACTGAGACACTTAGAGTAATGAAATTGAGATTTTGTTCCTTTGTTTTATACAGGATCTTGTCATATGGACAGGACTGTATGCATTGAATACATTAATAACTTACAGGGATGATATTAATTACGGCTATTTTATTTGTGTCTTATATAAAGTGACAGGATTCATGGAAGTAATTGAAGGGGACAATGTTGTTCGATTTTACTTGATGAAAAAATATGTAATCAAACACTCCTTTCTCTCAAATTTCTTTTCTGTTTATCTTTTTTGCTCTTTGCTTTTCATAGGTAAAGTTCTACAATCTTGAGACCACAACTAATCAATTGTACATGTAATGTTTTCATGCTGTATGTCGTACCTAGAAAAATGTAATACATGTACCTCAAAGCAACATTAACTTGATGCAATAAATGTCAGAAGATAAAATAGATACATGTTACATGTATCATGAAAAAAGGAATTTGATCATGTCGCTGTTGTTGTTGGGTTTTTTTTCACTTTTACATATATTCAGAGCATACATTTATAAGGTTGTTAACATAGATGCATTGCAAATATTAAACATACATCTGCTGTTTATATACCATAATTGAAATTTTGATACAGTAGGCCTATGGACAAATGCTTTGATATGATTCATAGTGCATATATACTAAGAATAAAAATTCAACGAAATGGAGAATCTTAAATTATGTTGTTTTGTAATGCTCTTTAAGCTTTCCATTTAATTTAGATACAGATCAGACAGTTAGTTTTGTCTTTATTATGTTTTTTGTGCTATTTTCTCATAACAAAGGAGTGATGCACAATGTTGCATCAATATGAATTTATTTTATTTTGCTAAAATGTGATCCCTTTAAAAATTGTGATATAATTTTTGACCTTTTTGAAAGGTCATTATTTAAGCTCAAGAATATTGCAAGATAGAAATCATGAAAAGGTCACAGCAACATCTTTTGATATATGTGAATTCAAGAATTCTCTTTCAATCATATTTGTACATTAATTTTAATTTAATGGGAAAGAGCAATTGCATTATGCATAGCATTAAGAGGTGTCTGAACAAAATTAAATTCTTATTTTTACCTTGTTCATGTATTATGTTTATATGTTACTGTTAAAATCTGTTTAGAAAAAGTTTTTGTAATTTGTTTAAGAGGTAACAATTTATAAATGTGTATGTAAGGTAGAAAACGTCAACACATGTCACTCTCATATCTGTTTATTTATTCACAACAAAGCTATCTTAAAATGTTAAACATATCAATGCTACATTGTGCCAATATTTTAACAAAAACCTATACAAAAATAGTTCCTCAAGTTCGGTAATGTCTTTAAATGAGACCATTGACCATGCAAGCAAACATGATCAATAAGGACACCTTTTAGTTAAACCTGATCAGACACTAAAGAGCAAAGGGAATTTAGAACATCTTAGATCACTTGCATAGGAATGGTGAAAAACAGTTGAGTTTCCTGGTTACACAGATCACAGACATTACTGAGGCATCCTGCTCAGAAAGCCAAGATTTAAAAGGCATATAAAGTAGATGCCCATATATGTATGTATATATATATATATGTATATA